>JBBBDQ010000910.1:155000-267500 GCA_037127315.1 Ascarosepion bandense | reverse complement strand
TGCTATATTTGTGTTGTCAACAAGTATGTTTCGAACAGGTTTGGTAGTGTGTTTAAATGAGATCGAATTGAGCTCTGTTGAGTTGAGAGAGATGTAACGTCAGTCTTCGAGTTAGTTTCGTAGTGGCATGGCTGATATAATTATTTATGAAATTAGGATCAAGAACGTAGTTCTTCAAAGGACATGTGAATTTTTAAATAATGTTGGTTCGTTGTAGTTTGAATGAATGAATTGTTGTTTTTGATGATAAGGTCAACCATTTTAAATTTAGTGTAATAGATGATTAATTTAATTTTTTGTTTACGTCGACGGGATTTGCGTATTTTTGAATAATGTTTCGAAGTGAAGATTAGTCCTGTTGATAGTTACTATGAATTTGGTTTTTGTAAAAGATATTTAAGATTGTTATTTTATCAATAAGTTTACTGTTGTTTACTCAGGTTTGAAAGGAAAAATCTAATATGGTAGTTAACCAAATAATTTGGAAATTCGTTGTTCACGAGTGTTTGTTTGGCTTTATGAAGTTCTTTGAGAAATAGTGATCGAGAGAATGAATCTAGCGTGAACAAAAGTCTGAACAAGTTCAGGGCGCCTAACCCCTCGGTCACGATGACTAGTGACTTCGAGCTAGCACAACCATCGACTAAAAAATCCGTCAACCCAATTTCACTCACAAGGCTTGAGTCAACCTGTGACATTATTTTCAGGCACTTTGCAAAAGTGTCGCACGCTGGGATCACCTCTTTCAGATCAATAATGTGAAAAAGTCACCTTCCTGACAAATCTAGCCTAGTGAGATTATATATATATATATATATATATATATATATATATTGTATCGAGACAGCAGATAATTTCCTAAACATATATTGTTAAATACAACAGACACTAAATGTCTATTATGTTTAGTCATGAGCTGTTCTAAACATCGTACTTTGGCTTTAATTTCAGGGCAAATAAAGACAAAAATTGTCCAACATTTGGAATTTTTTTATTATGCTGGTTCTAAGCTTTCGGCTCACATGACCCATCTCCAGAGAGGTAATAGGGACGTTGACATAAAGACATCCACCATCAAAGATGATATTATCGTGTGTTGATATAAAACATTGCTATGCGACGATAACAGTCACCGAATAGCAGACGCAGGTTGTAAATTTGTAATGCGGTTCTATGACGTCACACTATGTGAGAAACCGAAATGTTAACAGAACCATATGTCTAAATGCAATGTAATGTGTTGTGACCGGATTGAATTGTGATTTTATTAAGTGTGGGTTGCTTCGATTTGATGTAGATGGCCTCCAATATCTTAAGGTTCTTTTTACTGTGTGTATATGTGAGTATTATTGTGTTATCGACTAAAAATTTGTCTAATATTAACTACATGGCTATGTTTTTCTACGAAATGTTGTTTAATTAAACTATGAACAAAAAGGTGGTAGGTAAGTCTACGAGAGAGTGTGGTTGTAGTAAAACCAATATATGTATTAGGTTTATTATTAGTACCAGAGATACAATCTCTGAACGGGCATGTAAATTGATACACTACATTGGTTTTCTGTAGAGGATTTAGTTGTGCGGTTGTAGGGTTATTATTAGAGAATATGAGGTCAATTGCTTTAAATTTTTTATACTGTATGATAAGCTTAATTTGATTATTATTATTTATTGTTTTAACATTTCAACGTAATTATATTTTTGAGTGTTGTTTCATCATGTTTGTAATTATTATGCATTTGGTTGCAATAGTATAAGTTATGCTAATTTTGACGTACACTATTATTATTAATATTATCAATACTGTTAGAGGTATTATTAAGTTTACTGAGATACATTTTAATTTGTTGATCAATGACGGAATTAGGAAATCTATTGTTAACAAGTGTTTGTTTAATGTTGTGTAATTCTTTATAAAATATGGATTTGGAAAAAGATATCATCTGTGTTCTTTGAATTAAGTTTTTTTATAACAGCTAACTTATATCGTTGACCCTATTATAATTAAGAAGACACAAGTTTATGCTAGTTGGTTTCCTATATGGAGAAGTAGTAAATCTATGTGCGCTGGAATCAATAATTCATCAAGGAATGGAATTTTATTATTAATATTAAGCTCTAATGTAAATTTGAGGATGAAGTGACTTTCAAATTTGTTTTTAAGTTGTGTATTTTGATCAATGTTTTTTTTTAGTTAAAATGAAAATTATCTTAGACATATAGTTTATTATTGTCATTATGTATTTTATTTTCTAAATGTGTCATATAGTAATTAGAAAAGAGGGAACCTAAAGGAGATCCCATCGCAATACCATATATATATATATATATATATATATATATAATTTGTCTAACATTATTTTTTTTTTAATGGATTCGTATTTTAGTGGAAAGTCTGTTTATTTATATATATATATTTTTTTACATAGTTAAGCAGTACATTAGAATTTCCACTGATCTTAATCGTTTGGAAAATATCTATCTTCTGGCAGGAATTCAACCTGCATACTCTCAACATCGGGGAGATGCCGTCTTCAGATCAGATGTGTTTTACCAATCGAACCACGAAAGATTTCATGGCAGACAAGATTCAATCAGGAGAATAACTATATAAAGGTTAATTTTTATATAGTTATTCTCCTGATTCCTTTTATAATTTCGTAATGCTGTCTTTGGTTGAGTTTGTTTACATTTGATACAATCTGAGCAGATACAATTGTCTTACAATTGTCGATCGTTTCTAACTTTGGCCTACTGCAGTGCCGATAAAAGACACCGCAGCAATCATAAAATCCAAGAGAGTTTTGAGAGATTGGATCACATTTTTCGGTACTTTTAAAGTCATAACTACTGACTGGGGATCTCAGTTCCGGTCTAGTCTATTTAAGGAATTTGTGAGTCTGTTAGGGGCAAAGCGCATTCTTACAACCGCTTACCACCCTTGCGCCAAAGGTTGGTAGAGCCTCAGCAGCCGAGCTAGTTTTCGGTACAATATTGTCGCTCCCAGGACAATATTTCTCATCCACTCCGGAGCTATCTCCAGCATCAGATTTCATACAAGAGCTCCGAGCGAAAATGTCCGAATTCAGTTATATCCCTCTTAGACATCGTCCTAATAACATCTACTTGCCACAAACATTACAACAGTACCAATAGGTTTTTATACGCAATGACCTGCTACCTACATATTCTGGCCCTTTCAAAGTGTGTGGCAGGGCAGAAAAAATTACACAGAACAACGCGAAAAAACTACGGATATTCATAGACCACCTTAAACCTGCTTTCTTGGAACAAGCCCCGGCGCCCGAGAGGCCTCAGGAAACATCAGATCCTCAACCTGAATCTTCCTCCAGGGCGACGACAAGTTACCTTTCCGAGACGTTTAGCCATCTGATTTCGCGTAATCAGATATTTCGGAAGAGGCCTATATCGGCACACCCCTCCTTCTGTTAACGGTTGCCTCAAACTTGTTCTCTTTCTTTTGTTTTCATCGTTGTTGCTACCTCTTGAGCCAGTCAAGGGTCACGTGACTTATTGTATCTCCGCTATATAAATATCAGTGTGTGAACAGACGAACTGCGGGCATCAAGTCGAGAGGACACGTTTTTTCGTCTCTCTTTTCACCATACAGCTCAAACACTTAGACTTCGGTAACAGGCGATTACTTTGCCTGAAGCTACATTTCACTGTCCCTGATTCTCTTTTAGCTCAACCTTCCGACTTTTCTACATAATACGAGATTCTCTTACTAAAAAGTAAACAAGCAGTTGTCAGGAACTCTTCCAGAATCTCCACTTGTCAATTATAGCTACAACGGAAGTCCTAGTTCGACGTACTTACATCCACCTCCGTCGACAGATCGTCGCACGTGAGAGAATTCCTTTTTCTATCAAAACTCAGCAGTTCTCTTACTCATCAACGACAAGCAGCCTAGCATCTTTTAAACAACTGTGGCCACAATCAAGCGAGCCTTACCTCTCATCCAAAGCCACAAGTCAAGAACTCACGAGCCTACAAACGTGGTACTTGTATTTTCTTGATCTTTCCTTGGTCTGTGCTGCTTTCTATGCAGAAAAATATTTCTCTTGCAACTTATAAACTCACTGATTCCACCTTGGTCGAGCTCATGTCGGAGTTTCATAACCTATCGTGTTAACCTGTTTTCTAAGTCTCCATTGATTCTTCTCCTACACGAAATCATTCGTAGACAAGTTGCATTTCTTGTAGAGTTTATTAAAAAAAAAAAAAAAAAAAAAAAGGAAGATTCTTACAAATAGTCTTTCTCACGACTCCGGTTCCTTTCCTCGTCAGTCATTACTTTGGTTACTAAGAAAATTTGTTATATCTTATTTCTCCGTTCACTTTCCCCTACCCCCTCTCCCACCTTTTGTTTTTCCTTTCCTTTCCCCCACCACTTCTTTCCCTGTGACACGAGTTAATTTTTAACTTTTAACTTTTGATTCTTACAGACGAGTTGTAAAAAGTTTTCTAAGTTTTCTATCTGCTTTTCCCCCTTTTTTACGTCGTGCTGACAAATTCAAATAAAAAATATATACACCTTTTTTTCTTAAGCCCACCCCATTTTTAACTTTCTGTGTATGGGTATGTTTTGGGGCTTCTTTTGGGTATGTTTTGGGGCTTCTTCCGGTATAGAAATTTTGTAACATATTTGAATTAATAAAGTTTTTGTTTTCGACCTTTACTGATGAAGCGAGGATTTTCTCGCTGAAATGGCCATCCAACGAAATTAAATTTCGAAATTTTTGAATTACTTTATATATTTGGCTCTGTAAATATATAATACTATTTACATCAAGCCCTCCACCTTAAACAACTTTAATATTAATTTCATTAATATTAATAAGATAGGGTTTGGGGATTTTACCTATTCGCTCATCCGTTTTGGATTTAATATATATATATATAGCGCATGGCCGAGTGAATAGAACTTTCGCTTTCTGATCATGTATCCCAGGTTCGAATCTCACAAGGGTCGATTTGTCAGGAAGGTGATTTCTCGATGTTATCCCTCTGGAGGAGGCAATCCCAGCCTGTGGCATCTTTAGAATGTGCCTGAAAACCATACCACGAGTTGTAAGTGAAATTGGGTAGACGGCCTCCTTTGAGAAGTCGTCAATGGTTGTGCTAGATCGAAGTCACAAGTCATCGCGATCCAGGGTTTGAGCATATATATATATATGATTCACCATGTTTGTAATTATTATGCATTTGGTTGCAATATTATAAGATAATAGCAATGTTTTCATGTCAACACAATATCATCTTTGATGGTAGATGTCTTTAAGTTAACGTCCCTGTAACCTCTCTGAAGATGGCTAACGTGAGACGAAAGCTTAGAACCAGCATAATAAAAAAATATCCAAATGTTGGACAATTTTTGTCTTTATACTCACCTGAAATTAAAGCCAAAATACGATGCGATTAAAGGCTCGTGATTAAACATAACAGACATTCAATGTCTGTTATATTTAACAATATATATATATATGTAGAGAGAGAGAGAGAGAGAGAGAGAGAGAGAGAGAGAGAGAGAGATGTAAGCCGAATAAAATATTTTTCCGTATTCATGAATGAAAACCGCGTATTTCAAAATCAACCTTCATTCTGATTAGTTAAACACACTCATAAAATCTGAATATATATAAACAACACTCAAAAATATAATAGACATAATAGACTCATTGTCTGCTATATTTAACAATATGTTTAGAAAATTATCTGCTGCCTCGATATAGGTATACACACACAACTATATATATATAAGTATGTAGTTACAAAGAGTTTATCTCTTTAATAGAGCTGAACTTCGAAGTTTAGTGAGGATATCGTTATGATGTTCTCAATCGTCAAGGCTGTTTTTTATATATATATATATACACACACATACACAAATATATATATGTATATATATATATATATATATATATATATTAAATGGTATGCTTCCCCTATATAATAGGGGTCGCAGGTTCGAATCCTGCTGGGTAGCACACATTTTCGTAATAAAAATTTATCGTAAATAATCAGGCCGGTAGATATAAATATAAAAATACTGTTTAATTAAAAACAGAATATCTACTTAAATACGAGTATCGGTAAAAATAATATTCAAAATAATTCATTATATATATATATATATATATATATATATATATATATATATATATATATATAAAGACAGAAAATCTAAGCAAGAGCCAACAACCTACCACGGTTTCGCCCTACGGCTCGTCAGGCCAATTTCCCTGACGAGCCAATTTCCCTGATGAGCCGTAGATCGAAACCGTGATAGTTGGCTCTTGCTCAGATTTTCTGTCTTTGTTTGCTCGACTTTCGTATTGAGCGCTTTAGTGTTAAGGTTTTCCTCTTGGTTTTTTTTTCTTTCTTACGAGTGCTTGACTTTGTTCATGTACTTCGTTTGTTTCTTTTTTTACTTCCCCTTCTTTTCCCTCCGAGTTCGTTCTCGGTGGGTTCTACAAGACGATTTAAATTATAGCTTAATTAATACTAGTTTCAGCAGACTTAGTTCTGTTACTATTGGTATTGTTATTAATATAGTTAATATTATATATATATATATATATATATATATGAACACACACACATATCATTTTTATATTTCCACGTGTGCAGATTTTTCTCATCCCATACGAGATAACATCTCTTATTAGTTAATTTGTCCCTGTTTTTTGTTTTATCTAAAATAAACAGAGCATGGAAACACGTGAGCACTACTAGATGAACTTAACTTGGGCTTTTATAGACCATTGTGTACCAGAATAATCAACCTACACACTTTTGGAGTCATAAACCTGTTGTCAAGGAATCATAACTTCCAAATGGTGTTTATTTTTATGCTTGGCTGAATGAGGAAAATGTCTGTGTTTAGCAGGCATGCTGATTCTTTCTATCACCTTATTTTCCAGTGTCGTCCAATCTCTAATTTCATTCCACATATGATATCAAAGTTTTTCCATAGATTGTAACTTTTCAATGTTCATTAAGTCTTAACTTGTATTTTTTGTCAAAACTGCATGGAATACATGATTTTTAGTTCCCTTTTGATGTAGGCATGGATATGACAATCAATCTGCAAAGAATGGAAATAATTTTGAAAATTATCATGATATTATATGAGCTGTTAGAAAGTTCTTGGCTTGACCAAGAGACCCTTTAAAAATCTGATGTTTGATTAGATTTTGTGAAGTTGATCAGTCTAAGAACTTTTCAGTAGAACCTAATATAGACTGTGGTTCCTCTCACATCTTCTATAAGATAAATAGAATAGGATAACCTGGTTAATTTATATGTTCTCCAAACTTGGTTAGGTTTACTAAAATGCTCATTCAGCTTTTGACATTACAAGCATCTAAAAAAAAAAAATAATAAAACCAAAAAAAAAAAAAAAAAAATTACAGTACTCATAATTCAGCCGTTGTACACTCCAACCTTCTTCAGGTGATTGGAATTTTGAACTGAACCCTTTATTTCATCCACTGGGGTAGATTGTTCTCGTTCCATGAGTCATGCCACTTCCGGATGTCTTAGTTATGTTTATTTAGCACAACTCTTAGTATTTTAATCACCACTGACCTAGCCAGGTATTGAACTCACAACTCTCAATACCTGAAAGTGGCATGACTCATAGAACAATCTACCCCAGTGATCAAAATAAAGGATTCAGTTCAAAATTCCAATCGCTTGAAGAAGGTCGAAGTGTACAGTGGCTGAAATGTTGTGAATATGACAACAAAGATGAGGACAACAGTCTGAACAATGTAAATAATGTAAATAATTACAATACCTCATTTCAGAAATAGAGACAAACATTGACACCTGTTCTAAAGGAAGCATTTGGCATTCATTGACCGGACAGCCAGTATTGCTTATGGTTGAAATCCATTAACTGTTATTGCTCTTTCCAGTATTAATGGGGGTTTCCTTCCTAACCTTTTATTTGAAATGATGTAGAATATCAACATCTTGATTATATCATTAATTTCTCTTCGAATTACATGTGCTATCCCTTTTAGTTATTGCTGCTGTTGGTAATCTTCAATTCATGTAGTTTCTGATCTTCAGTACAGTTATTTATGATTCTAGACCATAATATTCAAAGAAAGATGGTCTTTACAAAGACCCTCATACTTTACTTGGTCAGTGCTGTTTTTAATTATATCCAGTACTTAGGCTGCTTGGAACAATCAACTTCCTACAATCTAAAAACTGTTTCATCTTTAAATAATCCAGTCAGTCAGTTAAGTGTCATACATGATACATACTTGGGTGATCATGTCTAAAAAGAGGCATGACAGACTAGGTAGAAGATTTTCCTGCAATAGGTTGTCATTACTTTCTGTGGTAAACTGGTTGCCAACCAAGGCTATAGAACTCAATCTGTCCTGCTAGTTAAAACACAGCTGGAGGAAGAAGTGATGGAGTAATACCTTTCCCAAAAGTATTTGTGTGTAAGTGAATGCAACGATTTCAACTGGAATTCAAATTCGGCTTTCCAATTTCTCTACTGCACCACAACACACATCCCTCAAAACCACAAAAAAGACAAAAGAAAAACAAATTATTGTTGCGTGACAAATATATCAGCTCATTTATTTGTTGTCAAAATTGGCATATTTTCTTTCTTAATGCTAACACTGAAGATAGAAAAAAAAAGAAAACAGCATTTTAGATATTCTTGATGAAAAGCAGAAATGCAAAAAAGTGTTGTGCAGTTAATCAAGAGATGATTTGGGAATGACTGTGTGAAAAGTGGTTTGTAAAGATTTGTGCAGAAGATTCTTTCTTGAATAACCAGTTGAGGTTGATATTGATCACATGAAGACTTCAATTAGCATGCAATATGGACTAAATGTCTGAAACAAGCACTGAAAATCATTTACACTAGTTACTTTGAAGTGCAATTGCCATATAAGTGTAAAAGAAAATCCTACTACTGAGCTAATAAAGAAAGAATAGTTTAGAAGATAATGGATGACAAGAGATCATGATATAAACAAACCGAATCTCAGCATACAAAAGGCCAGTCTTCATCCAAAGAAGGTAATGCTGAGTATATCGTGAGATTGGAAGAGAGTCCACTATAAGGAGTTGCAAAGAATCAAATGGTTGATTTGAACAAATACTGCTCTAAATTAGGCCACTTAAGGGTGTCAGTTGATGAAAAGCGTTTGAAATGTGGAAAAATTACATAATAATAAATCATTTTTTTTACTAACCAGACAAAAATAGTTAGCTGAAAAATTGTCATTAACCTGACATGTTCCCATTCATATTAGCATCCACTCCAATCTTTATAGAATTCCTCTAAATTGAGGGAAAAACTCCATGAAAAACAGTAAATTGTACCTGTACTAGCACTTTATTTAAAAAAAAAAGTTTTGGGAAGAGTTGAAATGTGTATACATCAATTTCTTTTATTCTGGTTTCATTAAAAATGACAGAAGGTATTATGGTTAAGTTTTTTATGTAATTTTTCATGTGATCTTATGATTTTTTCTTTTCAGAACATAAATTATATAAAAATTGCCCCAATGTTTTGGTTTGCCAAATACTATTGGCTTTGCTTTTAGCTATTATGGAAAATGAATTTAATTTATATGTGACTGAATATGCATAATGTTTATGTATTTGTATAGAGTCATGTGTGTGTTATATATTCTGAACACAGTAAGAACATTGTTGCTGTATTGATTGCTGATATTATTAGGTGTTATATATATATATATATATATATATATATATATATATATATATATCTTATTAATAACGTTTTCATTATTTTTAGCCTTTTTTTGCATGCAATTATATTTGTATTATCAACAAGTATATTATGGATAGAGTTTGGTGGGTCTCTGTGTGATTAATGAGAGCAAATTGAACTATGGTCTAGGGTTGCAATGTGAGCCTTCTTAACAACCAAGTGGTAGTGTAACAGATCTAATTATTTATGAATTTGAGTTGATCAAGAACACAGTTCTTCAAAAAACATATAAATCCCTACAGAATTTTGGTTCTCTGTAGTTTAGATCTTGCTGGGGAATTGTTATTTTTGATGATGAAGTTAGCAATTTCAAATTTTGTGTAATATATAATTA
The DNA here is from genome assembly GCA_037127315.1 of Ascarosepion bandense. Classification (NCBI taxonomy): domain Eukaryota; kingdom Metazoa; phylum Mollusca; class Cephalopoda; order Sepiida; family Sepiidae; genus Ascarosepion; species Ascarosepion bandense. The sequence goes on along the minus strand of JBBBDQ010000910.1, from coordinate 257,364 downwards.
AGTTAATTTTTTGTTTCAGTCAACAAGATTTGCATATTTTCAGATGACATTCATATATATATATAAATAGTTGTACATATATGTGTATACATACAAAAATATTTTATAATATTTTGGAATGTATGCTATTTTTCAAAAACAAGGGATAAATTGATACATCATAGCCAAAACATGAGGATGAAATAACAACAGTGGACATATCACACCCTTGAAAATGGCCAGAGAAGTGGTCAAAAGCAAGCACTCAGGACGATAATTATAAAAAAAATTTATATTATTTATCTACAGAAAAATGTTTGGATACTGGAAACAAAATGAATAAAATGTTACTTGTTGACTGTATTCAAGGAAAGATATATATATATATTATTGTCATCCGCAATATATATATATATATTATATATACGTAGATATCTGTATGCGTGTGTGCAAATTAATAAATATACATGCATATACACCTTATGATTGCGTAATACATGAAACTATTAGTCATGCCATTAATGTAGGATAATATATTTTATTTTTTTTATTCATTTCACCCCAAGCAAGGCAGGACTATCACTAGTGCATTGACAACTACAGTTAGAGAAAAAACTAGGTGCAGATTTATTCAGGAAAGGATATAAGATGAACGGGATTCAAGAAGACAGAAGATAGCAATTGATGTTGCATTTAAATTTTTGGAGATTGTATTGTAGTTATCGAAGAAGTAAGTAAATGGGAGCGAGTTCCATAAATGGGAAATGAGAGAAAATAAACTTTTGTAGTAGAACGTGCAGTTGTATTTAACTATTTCAATGGTAAAATGGTAAGACTGTGCATATATATATATAGCAACAGTATTCAATGCACGGACAAATGATGGATTAATAAATATGCAAAATGGATTCTGATTAGAAAAACGTTCCTAGCAGTAGATGCAGTTATTAATTTAATGTAGTTGTTTCACTTCAGGTTGGGAGAAAAAGTGAAGTCAAGGAGGCGCAATGTGTTGCTGACCTCAGCATCAAACTAGTTGATGTTGGGCAGTGGTTAATAGAGAGTAGTTTTGTTTTAGAGGCATTAAAATTTACAAATATATATTTAGAATTTATAACATAAATATATTCAAATATCACTACAAAAGTAGCTATTTTGTTTTGACACTACTTGTGTCTTATCAAGTGATGGTGCTGATTTTGAGTTGAAGAGTTTTAAAAGGTTCAAAACTAGCCAAATCCACTCAATCAGGGAGACATTGTTATATAGTCTGTGGTGACTTATCAAAATGCAAGTAATAACTAATTTTAGGAGCATAACAACAAACTGTTAAAACAATTTAGTAGGGTTAACATTTGATTAAAATAGAGATCGGTATTACTAATTGACTACTACTTTCAAGTTACAATAAAAATTAAAATAAAAAAAAAATATTACGTATTAATGTTAGAAACTACGAATTTTAAATTCTATGTTTAACAAAGCATTAAATTTAGATTATTGTACAGTTATTCAAATATGAAATGGGGGGGGAAAAAAAGAGGTACACACAAAAACACAAATATACCCCCCACACACACACACACACACATATATATATATATATATATATATATATATATATATATATATATATATATATGCTCTCATTACGAGCTCTTCAGAAATGAAGTTCTTTCGGTGACTGGCGTGTGTATACACTGCTGATATACAACATGTCAAAATTTCCCTTCTCTGATTCCATGCACCTATGGCTTAGGGAGTAGCAACTCTGACTGACACCAAATTGATTGAGTTCCGATCCTGGCCAGGAGCAAGTGGATGTGTCTAGCCACACTGATGAGCTGTGATACAGCGAAAAAGGCTTGTATGTCGATGACTAATATATATATATATATATATATATATATTGCATTGAGCCCTAAGAAGAAATTGTTTTTATTACATTTCTGAGATCTTAAGCTAACATTAGTTTAATCTGCATACTAACTTCAGTCAGTCCATTTTCGGAAATTACAAATATCCCAAAAATGAATCATTTTAAAATGACAAAAGAATTTAGTAAAATATTTTACTAAGGACGAGTTTAAATTTGACAAATTTTTTTTTTTAATCATATCACCCCGAGAAAGGTGGTAACGCCACTGATGTGCAGGGGGCTATGTAAGAGTGAAAAGATTGGAAAAGAGAAAGCCAGAAACCACATCCTAAACAGGGATGAGCCTCTTCACCTGTTCAATAGACGTGGGTGGAGTGTGAACCGGGCGATAGTTTAGTCTATCTACTCCAATTATATTGGTTCAGAACTTTTTGAGGTTTATTTGATTTGCATAATAGCTTCATAGAGGATGTATGTAAGATATATACACATAAGATAAAAAATTTACAGAGCACATTCACACGTCTTTTTAAAACTCACCATCATATGTAGATTTTCTTACAGTTACATAAGTTTGTCTCTGTAATTTACCCCTGAAGATGATCTTGGAAAAGAATGAAAGTACTAGGATTAAAAAAAACTATGGTACCATCCTTGATGAATTTCATTTTGACATCAATAAACTGATTTGAGAACTGGAAAAGATCAGTATAAAAATAACTAGACACAACGTCTATATTATTCAAGGAAACATGTTTGAAAACACATAATTAAACCCCTTTTATTTTTGCTCCTTAAATTTTTAATTCTACATTTTATCTCTTAATTTTTCTTTTCAGTTTTATTTTATCTATTTTTATTTAAAATTTTCATTTTCCCTACATTTTTATGTACATGTAATATTTGAATATTTAAATTTTTTAGACTCGTGATTTACGCCCCCTTTAATTTCTTCTCCCTGCATTTTATTATTTTTTATTTTTATTTTAAATTTTTATGCACATGTAACTGTAGAATATTTTAATTTTTTACCTTGTAATTAAAAAAGCAGTAACTTAAGTTTATAAGATTTCATTCCTATGAAAATTAAGGGAATTTAAATTCAAATCTATTACACTGTCAGTTTGAAATATACACCTGATGGTTGCATAACACATGAAACTCCAATTCGTGCTATAAATGTAGGATAATATAATATATATATATATATATATATATATATATATATATATATATATATAGTTATGATGCTTAGTGCTAAAATTGCTGTTCTTACTTTAGAAAGGCATTTGTGGTGAGCAGGTTTTTGTTATAGAAAGTTCAATATCAAGATAGAGATAGAACATTGATAAAATTAATGTGGTCAGGTTTTTCACTTCACTGTTTTTTTTTTCTGCAGAAAAAAAAACAAAAACCCCTGAAGAGTGAAGATATTACAATAATGTCTTCATGAAACTTCTTAAGTCAGCATAAGTAAAACAACACTGGTGAGTTAAGTGAAAGACTTCTCCACAGTAATTATATATATATATATATATATATATATATATATATATATATTGTAATCAAATGTCCGACACTCCCTATTGCCTATGTGGACTGACTATATTAGTAGCCATATATAACGAGCACAGGAGATACTCATAATTTGATAATTACTAGCATGCCACCAGATTACGTTTTGCTGTAGTGTATTCTCTTTACAATAAACCTCTCTTCTTTCATCTATACATGTGTTGCTGTTTTTTTACTCAAATACCACCTTGTCTGTTTGTAACCTCTTTAAAGGATACAATGATATATATATATATATTTTAATTCAGATACTTCAATCCAAGGGAAAAAAGCAGGAAGGTAAATTCCAAAAATCCGATCCTAATTAATATTAAAAATTTTATTTTAATATTAAAAAATGATACAGGAAGAGAGCTCCATGTAATAAAATATTACAGAGCAAATATATAATTCTCTTTCTTTTTTTTGCGAACCCAGACGATGTCAATTTTTTTTCTTTTCTTGTTTATTTGATTTTATTTTATCTTTTTCTTTATTTTATTTTTCCTTTTTATTTTCTTTTTTAATTTCTTTGCAAATCTATTTAAAAAGGAAAAGTAGACTAATTTTTCTCCAGTTTCTGAAAGGATTTTTCTGTTGCTGAGGTGATGTGTTATCCCCCGTGGGGATCTTCATATCGAAATGTCCATTCAACATCTTTGAATTAATCCTTTTTTAATATATATATATATATATATATATATATATATATATATATATATTTATAGTGTGTATTTTGGCAGCATTTTTTCATTAATGCAGGTTTCATTGAATAATATAGACAAGTTTTGTCTATTAATTTTGTGTAGGATCCGTTCATACCGTCTGATATACTTGATGGTGATGTCGTTGAAAGACAACAAAAAAAATCACAGTATTTGTTGAATTTTTTATCAGGTCTAAGCTTTCAGCTCACATAAGCCATTATCAAAGAGTAAATATTAACACACAGTAAACATAGAACTTTCTCTTTATTGTTAATGGCTTAAATGTTCTATGTTTACTGTGTGTTAATATTTACTCTTTGATAATGGCTTATGTGAGCCGAAAGCTTAGACCTGATAAAAAATTCAACAAATACTGTGATTTTTTGTTGTCTTTCAACGACATCACCATCAAGTATATCAGACGGTATGAACGGATCCTACACAAAATTAATAGACAAAACTTGTCTATATTATTCAATGAAACCTGCATTAATATATATATATATATATATATATATATATATATATATAAAGCATGTAGGCAAAATCCCCAAAACCAGATTCTATTAATATTAATTTTATTAATATCAAAAATGAACTAGGTGGAGGGCTTGATGTAAATAGCATTTTGTACCATATTTGGAATAAAATATTTTTGTTTTTGGTTGTTGCTGAAGAAGCAAGATTTTTCTCGCTGAAATAGCTATACAATGTATGTAGAATTCGGAATTTTATATATATATATATATATATATGTGTGTGTGTATAGTCATCCACAAACAGATCTGTTTCACTGTATCACAGCTCATCAGTATGGTTAGACATCCAATTGCTTTTTACCCAAGATTGAAACCTGAGCGAAATGGCGTCAATCGGTGATTCTACCTCTGAGCTATGGGTGCTCGGTAGAAGGAGGCAGACTTTGTAGCGTGTATATTATCATTATACACACTGAATAGCTGAGAGTGTTCTAATTCATTGCTGAATGAATGATGCATAGATGCTAAAGTAGCTACTGTTTTTTTAAAGTTTACCATTCTTCCAGAGTGCTCAATATATATATATATATATATATATATATATATATATATATACACATACATACACATACACATACACACACACAAAACATCATTGAATCACTTATTAAATCAAATAAACTTTTAAGGTAATCTCTGTTGATGTGCATTGTGGCAATAGATTTAATAACAAGATTAATAGATTTCGGAACAAGAAATTGGAGAGCCGAGTTCAAATTCCAGTTGAATTTGTTTCATTCACTTATGCACAAATACCTTTTGGAAAGGTATTAATCCATCTCTTCTCCCTCCAGCTATGGGCTGAATAGCAGGATTCTGCCTAGTCAGTCATGCATCATGTGTGGCACTTAAATGACTGACTGCTAATGTAATTTAGTGTTATGCTTGTAGAATAATTGTTACTCTGATATTATTTATACAGATCATCTCCTATTGGTATGTGTCGTGATTACCACTTATGAGTTTTGCTTAATGAGACAAACAATGGATAATTCCTTTGTTTGTATTGCTTTACTCTCCGACAACATGTCAGACTGCAAATGCAAATCTACTGATTGTATATAAAATGATATGGAAAATATCTCCATATCCTGAAGTTATTTATTGGGATACTAGGATATTTTCTACGTGTCATATTCCAAATGTGACCTGTGAGGATTTTGATAAACAAATTTGCCACATTCAAATTGCCTAATCTGGTTAGAAGGAATGGGTGTATCTTAATTGCACCCTCAAAATAGATGGAGAGTGTACTTAGCATAAGATGAAGACTTGCTATTACTAATACAATTCTTGTTTTTTCTTTCTACAGCTCCATTTTCAAAAATTTAATCAACTTATAAGAATGAAATAAACTGTATACTATTTTTACTTTGTAACATTTAAAAAATATACAGTTATTGATTTTTTGATATTTTTGCATCTAGAATCAGACAGTGTTTATTGTACACAATAGTACCCCTACCATTAAAAATGACAGCAAAATATTTGAGAGGATTATTAGCTGTTTCCTCACAAGTTATCTTCTCTGAGCGTGACATATATATTTATTATAAATATGTCTCATCAGTTAGTAAACTACCTGATGAGACATTGTCCTTTCACTGTTGAAATAAAATGTATGTTTTTGTAGTAGTTTGTAATTTGAACATGTTCTAAAGTATAATTTATAATAAATATTCAGAGCTCTATTTCTATATTGAGCAGTGTTTTAAATTAATGCTTTAAACACACAAATAAATACACAACAGCCTTTATAATAATAAAGAGGATATATTTCCCTCCTGTCACACTGATGGAAAGAGAGACAATAGCAAAGCAGCGTTGGCTCAGTTCATTCTCTTTACTACCAGTTATTAAAGCTCTTGCCGCATGCTTGCTCTTTAATAGTGCCTTATTATTTTTTGCAATAATGACTGAGTAGTGAAGGATATATATATATATATATATATATATATATATATATATTAGCCAATTAGTTTTTGGTCATAATTAAATTAGACCAGTACAAAGTTTTATTAAAAAGTTTTCAATACAAGTATATTGTAGAACTTTTGAATATTATTCATTTGGAAATGAGTTATTTTGCAGTCTAGGTTTCTACCTTTTGGTGTCATCACCTGAGGACACCGAAAGGTAGAAACCTAGATCATGAAATAACTAGTTTCTAAATGAAAAAAAAAAAAAATGAAATTATATATATATATATATATATATATATATATACACACACATACACGTACACGTACACGCACACACACATTAAAAATAACTGCAAAATATTTAAGAAAATTTTTAGTTGCTTCCTCACAGAAGCTTATATATATATATATATATATATATATATATATATATATATATATATATATATTATATATAATGATCTTTATCATAATAGAGAGGATAAAAATGTTAAATCATACATGCACCATCCAATAACTTCAATTAGTACAAATTTCGGACTAACAAATGATTTTTGATTTAATTAAAAAATAAATAAAATAAACAATTTTCTCCAAAGAATGCAAGAATATTTTTTGATAATCTAGTGTAAATTGTAAGGTTTTTAAATGTATACCCAACTTGTCCACTGTTATGATAACAAAATAATAACATAAATAACAATAAAAGTTTAAGCATAACAACTACTCTTAAAAACAGTAAAAATAATAAGTGTGAGAGAAAGTTTTTAATTGGGAAAAATTTTAATTCAGTCACCAAGAAAAAATGACAAAGCAACAAAACTTGAATTTTGGGTGCAAGCACCCAATATTTTGTGCGGAAAAAAAGTTTGTTGCCTTGAGTGAAATGAAAAATATTTAGATAAGGATAATAATTATGAATGCAAAAATTTCTATTTTTTTTTTTTTTATCCAAGTGCAAAAATATTTAAAATTCATGGGAAGAAAAGTGAAACATACGGGTGTACAAATGGAGAAAGAAAATGAAAATTTGGTTGTAAAATACAAATTAATATGCAAAATAGATAGCATTTGCAACAATTATCGATTTGTTTTTAAAACTAGATTATGAAATTAAAACCAGTAGTGAAAAACAATAACAATTTTAATTATAATAATATTCCAGAGAAAAGAATATAAAGAAAGCACCTTTGCACATCTGAACATAACATAAAATTTACTCAACTGGAAAAAAAAAAAAATTACAAAATCAAAATAAACATGGTCATAAATTAAGGATGTCACAAAAAGGACGAGTTGGTCAGCCAGGCCTGTTCAATTGATTGCTAATAATATCACTCCTTTCTCCAAGCTTACCCTGAAAGAACTAAGTTAAAATGTTTTTCTTCTTTGTATTCAATTTGTAATTAGCAAAGGGTAGCATTGGTGATGTTTTCTATATCTAATATATCCACTAAATTTTATGTATTTTTCTTGTGGGAGTAGAATTTTTAATGGTTTGTTTTAAAGAAGCCAATAAAATTCTGCTACCCCAAGAAAATTACTTACAAAATATGTTTTGTTGCAACAAAAAAAATACTGTAGCTTAGATTTAGATTAGAATTACTTTATAAATTTGTTTTTAAAAAAAACTTTTCAACAATCAAAACACTTTCAAGCTTTTGATGATGTGAATTTACCTATGCTTATCTTCAACTTCTATTTGTACAAAAATAACTGTACAATTATACAAACTGGCACATAAGATAGATAGTCTATTAGAAAAACTAAAATAAAGAAATTATTGTTTATTCTTTTAACTTATTAAATATATCAAAAAAGGCTTGATCTGTGTATAGAATATTCCATGTAAAAAGAAGGACTTCTACTTCAATGATAAAATCTTTCTTTATTCCCACTATTCAAACTGCCTTCAAATGATCAGCATATGCATATTTTATAGCACTCCATACATTTTATGCATCCGACAAGGTATATTTTTATTTTAAACAAAAATTAGCAAAGCTCATAGACTAGAATTTATCTAACAACTATAATATAGAAATCAAAATCACAGCAAAGTTAGACCAACCTGATGCCATCTCTACAATTTATAAACATTTTGATTTATATCACCTGGTTGAAAATTCAAATAAGTATAAAAGAAGACAAGCAATACAAAATTCAAGGTGGAAAAATTCTAATAAAAAAACATCATTGCACCCTTTGAGATTAAAATTTGTATAAATCTTGTGAAAAGTATAACAAAAAATATTACTTCATTCTTAAAAAATACAGTGTTCCTCCATAAAAGCTTGAGGAAAAAAGCAAATTAGAATTTAGCCTTGTTTTAAGAATTAAACATTAAAACAACTTTCTGTAATTCTGAAAGAATTAACCATAGTTGTTGAAAAAAGTGATGTTTCTGTTTCTATCAGTTTTCCTTGAAAACAATTTTTTTTCACAATCACAATATTAGAAGTTTTAAAAAACATGGGGGCTAATATCAATAAAGGGACATAACAAAACCCAGAAAAAAAAGCATGACAATTAAAAGACAGCTGGAAACAGATTTTACAACTTGGTGTATTAACATCTTTTCACTTAAGTCATAAACAAGCATGAATTATATTTTATGAAAAATTTATAACAAATTATTTGTTATAATTATTGTGTATCAAATTTAGTTTCATAAACATTTAGAGAAAATTTTATCAAAGCCAAAATAATGACTCATCTGATTAAATATTCTTATAGCAATCAGTATTAAATGTGAGTTCTTGCAATTTTAACTTGCTTGCAATACAAGTAACATATATTGCTATTTACAAAATGATAGCATTAAAAAAAAAAAAATTTCCTGAGTATAAAATATGCATATTTTGAAAAGCACTTAAAAAAAATTTAGCCATGGTTTAGCAATTAAACAGTGTAAAACAAGGCCATGTTGGAGTGTAAACAAATATCCAGTTAAAATACATAAAACAAATAAAAAAAAAAAAAAGAAAGAAAAAAAAGATAACCTAAGGCAGGCATGTCAAACTGAGGCTCCATTAAGGGCCACATGATCACATATGTGTTGTCATGAGAGCTACATGGTCACATGTTTTGTCATGAGGGCCACACATGACAACTAGTTGTGCACATTACAACTGGAGTCATTTCATAACATTTATTGAACAATATTTTTGTTACTTAAATTTAGAAACATACAATATGCATACAAATAATTCATGTATACAAACTGATGAAGTTTGAGAAAAAAAATTTGAACAACATATTGTTTGCAACAGCAACAAATACATTGTAAAATCATCAGTTTTTTATCCAGAGGCTTAACACTCTTTTTGCTGGTAATTTTTGGGATGTCTGGCTGAAATGTCTATGCAGTTCTAAGTTTTATTCAGACATGACAAATGTTAATCAGTTCTATAAGTTTTTGTTGATTTCATGAAGGAAAATAACTGTTCACACACACACACACAATCAGAAGAACCAAACATTGCCATAACCTTTGTGGCAAACGTTCTGAAATTTTTAAGCTTTTCAAAAAGATACGTAAACAACCCAGGTATTCCTACTTCAATGTACTTTCCTCTGAGTGTAGAATCTGACTGCATTTCTAATAGTTTCTTCTGCAGGATTTTCTTCTGTCTTGGTGCTGAGAATAATGCAAACTTATGTTCAAAAGATGAGAAATCACTAAATCTTCCTTTGACAACAATTTCAGGTGACTGTCATACTTAAAGCTAAGAACAGTCTTGGTATTGGCAGTGTTTTCAACTCTATGCATGAGGAAAATGAACTAAATTTTCATTTGACTTCCATAAGATTAGTTTTGTAATGATGCACTTGATGCCATCACACAACTGAGTGATATTTTACTTCATACTTTTAAATTAAGATCACTTAACTGCGCAGTAATATTCATACCAAAAGTCAGATCTTAGAACAAACTTTCATTTTATTTCATCTGTGTTTTGATCTTTCATCTCCAAAAACAATTATTCCTTGTTTCAACAAATAGAATATTTTCAGCACTTTATGACATAACAACCAGTGGACTTCTGTGTAGAATGGAACATTGGTGAACTGATTATCTATATCTTGCAACAACTGACTGAACTGATGGTGGTTGTGAGCACAGCCCCTGATATAGTTCACTGTCTTTGTGACCAAGCTAAGTATATGATCCAATTTGAAAATCTTTGGACACAAATTTTGTTAAATAATAGTAAAAATGTGCAAATGAATCTAGGTATGAAATCTCTAGTTTTCTTTGTAACTTGGCAGCAACCCCATTATGTTTGCCAACCATATTCTCAGAACTGTCAGAAGATAAGCATGCAAGTTTACTAAAATCAAAATGCAGAACCTGCTCAACTCTCTCAAAGATGTCCTGATTTCTTGTGCCATGCCTGAGGACCAATTCAATCAAATTCTTCATAAATAATAAATTACCCATCACAGGCCCTGTTGAAGATTGCAAGTTAAGCTATTTCAGTTATGTCAATGGTCTTATCGATAGCAATAGAAAAATGTTCAAACCTTGATGATACAGACCTTCAACAGTTGTTTCAAATTAGCTGACATTTCATCAATCCATTCAGCAACAGTATTCTTGGTTAATGAAACGTCTTTAAATAAGCGTGCCTTCTCTAGACTTACAATTTCAGCTGTTTTTACCAGGCATTGCTTTACAAAATCTCCTTCACTGTAAGATTTCCAATTTTGGCTGAGTTCATGGCTTGCAGTAATGAAAGAAACATTTTTTTTCTGAATTTTCGTAAAAAAAGTCAATTGCTTTGTCAAGTTAGCCTTCAATTCCTTAAGTTTTGAACTGCACATTCACCCTTCATATTTATTATTTATTTCATAAGGTCTTTTCAGGTTGTATTTTTTTGGTGATGGAGATACAAATTAAACAAAGTCTCTTTTCATTGACCATTGTGCAAAAAAACAATTTCTGCTCTTCTTGAAATCCACACCCTTCTTCATTCAACTTTTTTCTCTTAGCTGGAGGAGCACTAGCCATTTCTGGGTTCATGTAGTAGGAAAAAAAAAACAATTTTCAAAATTGATGATGCAGAATCTGAAAAATTACTAGTACATTTAAATTACAGCTAACAGTAAAAAGACAAAGCAATTTTGATAATGCTTCTAACATATTTTTTTGCTGAGATTTCACAGAAACTTTTGCATTTTTTAAAAAAAAAATTTGTTTGCAACAATTAATGAGCTGCCATTGTTTTCTTGGTGTGATGGTTGGTGGCATGGCTACCAGAGAGAATGTCGCCGCACTATTTTCTCAGCCACTAAGAATATTGAACATTTGCTACAGTTTTGAAAATGATAGCTTACTACTATACTAAAAAATTTTTGATAATATTAAAATTATTTTGAATAAATTTATGCAGTAAATGGCATTCTCATTTGGTATTCTATTAAATTGAAATTGAAAAACGATTTATTTTCTTAAATAATGTAATTTCTAAATTATAGATACTGCAATTTTGACCGTTAAATGACCAAATTAGGAACCTTTGTGCAGGCCACAAATGTGCTTGTAAAGGGACACATGTGACCCGTGGACTTCATGTTTGACATGCTTGACTCAAGGCAAATAATATTGTTGGTTTCATTAAATTAAGTTTTAATCAACATTAGTAGAAAGAATAATAAGGAATTCATTTTTCTAACTTAATTTAATCATTAAAAATGTTTGGATCACAGAGAAAAATATGTGTGTGTATATCTAGAAGGAAGGTAGCAACATTAAGTAAAACCAGTCATGGGTAATTTCATTTTACACACACATGAATAAATATAGATTTTTGTTTTGAAAGTCAACAGCTGAGTTGAAGCTCAGCCTTAAGCCCGCCTATGGTACCATGAAACCATAAAGCAGCAGCAAAGGTAATATTAAGGGTTTATAAAAACAAAAAAAGAGTTAAATATTTATCAGAATAATTGAGAATTATCAAGATTAAATCTCCTTGTACTTAGCTACATTCAAGACAAATCAGCAAAATTTAAAAAAAAAACAAAAAAAAAACATGAAATTGTGAAGAATGTATTTTTTACATAAATTCCTTTGAAATATGGAAAGTTGGGTAAAATGTATATTTCTTTAATTTACTTGTTCAGACTATTTTTAATGGATACTCATTTTTAAGTAGATGCTCTGTTTTTTACTAAATGGTATATATATTTACATTTACCAGTCTGAATAATTGTGAAAACTTTTTTAGAAAAATATGTGCCCTCTGGCAGGATTTGAACCTGCATCCCTTAGGGGAAATTGTCATTAGATCTGACATGTCTTAACCACTCAACCATGCAGGACTCATAGTCAAACAGGTTTGAATCCTGTCGGAGGACATATTTTTCTAACAAGATTTCTTGATTATTAAGGCTGATAGATATGAATAAACGTACTGTTTAATTATAAAAACAGAGCCTCCACACAAATACAAGTATCCATTAAAATTAATATCTAAACAAATCAATTAAAAAGTATGTCAGAGGTAATGAATTTCATAAAATTTTGTAAAATAAAATATGTACATTAAGAGAAAAAGATGAAACAATGTTAAGAGGGTAAACAAACCGACATAAAATATAATCCTTAAGTCGTTGCATGAAGATAAAGTGTGCGGCTGTTGTGGAGTAAATAAGACACCCCTGGTAACACAAATAAACGAGGCAAGACACCTTAAATAAAGAACTCAAAGAGAGTTCAGAGACAGAGCTCCGACAGAGCTCAACCTTGTCAGACTCCCTGCCTTTGGGCGGAGAGGAACCCAGATGAGGCTATGCTACTGTAGAAAAGTAGACAAGACCCAATCCTGCTTAGGCAGGGTCTATGGGGAATTTTTGTCCAAACAAATGCACTTGAAATGCCTCATGTGTAAAAAAAAAAAAACAAAAAAAAAACCTTGCGTCACATCCTGCTTTTTCTGGGCAGCTCCAACAGAGTTCTGATACAGTCCTCGTTAAAGTACCATTAGAGTCAGTTGAGACATAATATTATAATCATTAGTAGTAAGATATGATGAGGAAACAAAACTTATAGGAGTAGAAAAAAATACCTTTTTGGTTTGGTGCACATAACAGTGACAATGAGAAATTAGAACTATGTTGGTGTCATTTTTTTTGTTTGCTATGTATAAAGAAAAAAAAAAAACAACAAACAGATTCTTAAACTTGAAGAATTTTACCAAGTGGTAAAATGCAACAGCAGTTGTTGGGACACAACAAACAAAAACAAAAGTTAACTGAAATAATTCAGAAGAAAACAGAAAATTCTCCAATTTCTTTTCCCCTTGACATGCTGGAAAATGCCATAGCTGAATTTACATATAATTCATATGATGAAATTATATTTTCTGCTTATTTTAGAAAATACAAGCAAATTTACAGAGAAGAATGCAGTGACTGGGAAGACAAGAAAAAAACAAGACTTTTGTTGAGAAAATTAGCACCAGTAAAACATGCAAAATACTCCAATTTTGTACTACTGAGAAAACCAAGAGAAATTTGATTTGAAGAAATGGTAAATATTCTAACTAAAACTTTTAGTGAGAACAGTTAATTATTCAATACTCATTGTAAGTGTATGAATCTGACGAAAAAAGAAATGAAATATTTTGTCACATATGCTGGAATTTTTATCAAGGAGTGTGAAAGATTCAAATTAAATGAGCTGACCCTGGATATGTTTAAAGGTTTCATTTTCATTCAAGGGTTAATGGTGAAAAAAAAAAAACAAAAAAAAAAAAAACACAAAAATACATGGTGGGGATCCTAATGAAACTGGAACAGAATCAAAAACTAACATTATAAGAACTATCAGACAAAGTCAGAGAATCCTAAATCTGATATGCGATATAAAAAAAATTGAAGGAAAAGAATGCGCATATATACAAGATAAAGTAAATGTAGAAAAACAAAAAGTGTGTTTCAGATGTGGAAGATTGCATCTAGGAAATGACTGTTCCTTTTAAGAATTTGAAAGTGTTACGAGTGTGGCATGAAAAAATAATTACAGAAAACAAAATAAAAATGGTGTATGTGAAAATTAATAATGTGAATATAAAAATGTAACTAGACACTGGTAGTGATATCCCAATAATCAATGAAACCACATGGAAAGAAAACTGAAAACCAAGATTAAAAAGAACTTTGAAAATAGCACGTGAAATGTTGGGCGAGAAATTGTTATTCATGAAAATGACTTGCAATGTTTAATTTCGTAACAAGTGTGTAAAAGCTAAGGCTTATGTGTTAAAAAGTACTACAAACTTATTCAGTGCTGAATGGATGGAATTATTTGGGTCCTGGGATTTACTTACAAATATTTATTGGCAAAAAAAAAAAAAAAAAGAAAAAAAAAAGTGGTTGACCCAAAACGAAAGAAATACAAAGTTCAGTATGTGGCAAACTTGCCAGAATGAGGAGTAGGAGAGTGAATACTAAGAAATAAAATAAAATATTTAAGGAAATAAAATATCTGAAAAGGTGGGGATGTTGTAGAATAAATAAGAAACCTCCTGTGACACAAATGAATGAGGCAAGACACCTTAAATGAAAAGTTCAGAAAGAATTCTGATAGCGTGTTTATGAGTTTACCGTTGAAGTCAGTCAAGGCAAAATATAACTGTTAGTAGGGAGTTATAACAGTAGTAGAAATACATCCCACAAAATAGTAAGACATTAGTGACTTTATTGTCTTCATCTAACTCAGTGAATCTCAATCCTCTTAAGTGTGCCATGTGTAGGTATGTGTATGCAAATAGTAACAGTGCAACATTAATATTTGAATAAATGAATAAGTATTAAACTTTTTTAAGTTGAATATAAACATTGAAGCATCTTCATATCTGTGCATGTATTTTTTTTACAATGTTATGTATACCCTTAAAAAATTTTGTATGCCGTGATATTTTCATTTGCTCTTAGGTGTATTGTTTTTTAAAAAGGTTGAGAAACACTGATCTAACTCATGTCTTACCATCATGTTGGGTGATATTTCTGCCACACCCTGTAGCTTCAGAGTAACTTATTGAAATTTACAAATAACTTTTACTGAAGTTATATTTGTTTCTAATCTGTTAAAAAAACCAAAGTAGAAAAAGTAAAACTTGATTTTAAATTTCACTCAGGCTTTAAGTGTTTAACAATTTTTTTTTCAAAAGTTGAATATTTATATTTGTAGATCAACCAAAACTCTTTCCTATTTATTGTAAAATAAAATCTTATAAGAGAAAATAATGCATTTTTTGTTGGGGATTTTTTTCAATAGATCTTCAAGACTATTTACAATATCATTTTATTTTCAGTTTTTTTTTCTAAAATTTATTGACGTTTTGTGATTATAATTTTATTTTCTTCTTAGTAACTAAAACTAATTTAATGTTGTCTAACTTTTAACATACTGCATTATTAACTACTTTCATTTCTAATGCACTATTTTTCAAGGCTCTTCTACTTACTATTTAATTCCAGTCATAGTCATTTTCTATTGCCATAGCAGGATATGACAACACAACTGCAAAATTCAAACATGCTATCATGCATTCATCTAAGTCACTTACAATGGCAGGATAAAATTTTTGCTTTGCAAACAAAATCACCTCCAGTACTTTAAAGGTAACTCAAGACTATATTTTTTTAGACATGATTGATCTAATATAAAGAATTTAATACCAATTTCATAAATTTCTGTACGATTTCATATTGTCTTTGGTTGCATTTGTTTACATTAGGATACAATCCAGAGCAGAGAGAGATGTTCTAAAAAGAAATCAGGAGAATATGTATTTAAGGCTTAATTCAAATCTTGTTTACCATGATATCTTCTGTGATTGGTAAGACACACCAGATCCAATGGTGGCATTTCCCCAATGTATGGGAGTATGCAGGTTTGAATGTGCTGGAAGATAGGTATTTTCAAAAACAAGATTTCTTGAACATTTAGGCTGGTGGATATTTACAATGTACTGTTTAATTATAGAAAAAAAACAGACTATTCACTCAAATATGAGCATCCATTAAAAATAATGTTCAAACAAATTTAAATAAATATGCCGGTTAATATCAATTTTGTAAATTTCTATATAATTTCATAATATAAAGAATATAATTTTTTTCAGAAGTTAGAATAGTAATCAATCAACTACTTCCACAGCACTTATACTAACAAGAAAAAAAAATGGAGGGATGTAAAATATGATGTGTGATCATTAAATACTTGATATGATAAATGGCCAATAATCATAAAAATTTAGATTTTCACAGCAACCGATTATACAAAAAAAAAAATGTAAAAATTAATCTATTTATATGAAAAGTTATTTACAGTTAATCATGCTTTTTAGATGTGATTTAAGTAAACAAAAGGTTTGCCTTTTTCTTAAAATAAACGGCAAAGTTTGGTTGTGGCATCTCGAACCATATGTTGCAAGATTAACGGAGGAATGTATGTGTAGTAGTGCCGTTTCTCATAGATGTGGTCAGTGTTTTGCCAGCTGAAATAGGTCAAGTTGCGCCACCTGGCCATACAACGGAAGTGGACATTTGTGGTTGGCCAGTAGCGTGGGTAGAGTTCAATCAGTGCAGCGTGGTCGGGCAAAAATAGTGTGTGCGTCAAACCAGCACCATGCATGCCAATCATGATATCTGCCTGGGACACATGTTGTAGCTGTTTCTTAATAGACATACTATCCAACTGTACACCTTCAACATGATGACTAGGCAAGAGGGTCTTCACATTCCGTAAAAGCTCATCCTCATTTTTGATCTTTCGGGAAATTAATCCTGACGGGTTGCCTCTGTGTGCAACATAATCCCGACGCCAGATAAAGAGGACAGATAAATTTTTACAGTTCAGGTTTTTGTAATCTTGAATATTGTAACTTCCAAGAAAGAATTTCTTAAATTCATTCAGGTATGAGACTAAAGGATTTGAATAAACCCAAAATGGCGTCCAATCCCCAAACATACCGAAAACTAGCTGAGGCCACAAAAATTTTACACCTTGAGGGGTCAACGGACTGTTGTATCCTAAGATATTCCAAACAAGATCCTTAAAGAGAATGGGGGTCTTTATCTCTACGGCTCTGGTAACATTATTAAATAATGTAGTCCATACATCAAACAGCATACCAGGTGGATGTCCATCAATCAATAAAATCTTAGTCTTCTCTGGAGACTGATGGAAAAGTTTTGACATCAAGAAGGCATTGTAGAAGTCAGTAACTGAGTGAAAAAAGTTAGCGTATTCATAACGCTTCACAGCAATTGTGAAGTGGGCTTCAGTTTTCATGTTATTACCAATACTGGTTTGTTTATGAAACTCAGTTGATGTCATCCAGTTATTAAGATGGTTTTCGCCTCTGAAACTGTAACTGGGTTTGTTTTGGCAATCAACAGAAAAGTAGCCTGAAGTTGGAATGACATTAGTGGCCACATGTAGCTGTTCTTGCCCGGTAGCAGGCTTATGTACAATGGCAGAATTCTTAGATGGATCCAGTATTACATCTTTTAATCGTGCAAACTCTTTACCATAAGCAATAAAATTGCCAGCACAGGCTGTTATGTTCTGTGTAAGCCATACTGTGACCGCATTGCCAGACCCGTCCTCACCAGTATCCTTGGGTGCTGGATAAGATGCTGTGGTGCCTATCTGAGAAATGGAGTGCAGGTAAACCCAAAGTAATATCCATGTGGACAAGAAAATCAAACAGAAGAGAGTTACATTGTGACACTTGCGACCAAACAGCTTTAAAAGCATAGTAATCCCACATGAAAACTGGCTGCATCTCTTGGTCAGTCGCATCTGCACACACCAATGTCCACAATCTGTGAGCAAAGAAAATACATAAGTTATTAATGTCACACAAACAACCTTTATAAATATATTTGTGCTAACTGGAAATCCGAGTTATATGAACAATGAACAAAGTAACTTTGTGGAATGGATAGCCATGGTCAAATGTAAAATAAGTAACTGGACTGTCGGACAAACAGAATTGGCAAAGTCTGCTTAAGCAATAACAAGAAATAGAACAGGATAAAAAATAAGATAAAGCAAACAAACAAAATATATGCAAGGCAAAGGAACAGTAAAATGGCAAAAAATTCACAAACTAAGAATTGGTATTGACACAAAAGCAAATTCAGGCAAGCAAGCATGGTGTTCTGTCTTCAAGACAAGATATACCAAGACAGTGTCAGGTCAAAATGAGAACTGGACTATTTTATTGGGTATGAAAAAAATCCCATTATGCATTTTTATTACTGTGCCTATAAAAGGGGAGGAGAAAGTGTTTTGCAGTCATGCGTACACAAAGAATTATTTTTAGTTTGAATGTTTTGTTATATTTTCGTTTCGTTTTCTGGGTTCATCCCCTCCCCACTCTCATTTTATATCATTATATTTTTATATATTTTTGTAAGAAAAAAAAAATAGAAAAAAAAGAAAAAGGTACATTGACCATTTGTAGATAAAATTTTTTTTATTTCATGGGGCTTTTGTAGGTTTCCCATGAATATGTGGTATTGTGGTATATGTAAGATTGATTGGTGATGGATGAGTTCTTGTGGTGAATGAGCAAATTGCAATGAAGGAAAAGGTTAGGAATCTGATTAGGTAGGTCCAGAATAGTTAATGTTGACCAGCCTTACCGCAGTTCCCTTTGGTCTTGTGTGAAAATTATTAATCTTAGAACAATAAATCACCATTCCTACAGCTTTGGAATAAAAAAAAAAAAAAATGATAGCAAAATAGTGAATTTAAATTTTTTACACTCATTTCAAAGAAAATATTATGAGACTCCCTGCACTGTACAGAAAAATAAAATAGAAATATCTAAAGAAGTCACAATATAGAAAGTTTAGATTCAATTTGATCTGTGAAATGAAAAACATTTAAAAAAAAAAAAAAAAAAAAAAAACAGTAGCGAAAAGATTTTTCCAAGTAAAATGAAATAAAAATAGATTACTGTAAAATTTTTAAATCCTGAGGTTGATATCTAATCATTTGAATGAAAGTGACAATAAGCTACTTATGACCTTACAATTAATGTTAAAGCCTGACATCAATTGACCAAAGTAGGATACTATTTCTTTAGTTTGTCATACATATGGTCTAGCTCCTGGCCACAGACTTTAACGTTGATGGTGAGACCATGTGAAACAAGCTCAAAATGCTGGGAAATTCCACTAGGCAGGAATTAGTATTTGTTGTTTTCCTTCTGCTTCCTAAATGAGTCAGCACTTTTTGGTCAACCTAGTAGATCAGGTAAAAATATTAAAAAGATGCACTAAGAGAGAGAGAGAGAGAGAGATCTCTGACATTACAAAATTATATTTTCTTTGAATTTCTGAGACTATCCAAATACTTACTCCCTACAAACAAAGAAAGGTTGTAACAGAAGTTTTCATCAATAAATTTTTATTTAACATATATATTGAAATAATTTTATGTTTTTATTAGTCAACAATGAATCCCAAAATCTCTTAATTTATGAAGAAGCCAATATGCCAGAGCCTGTCAAAAACATCAGCCTGATTCTTATCTAAAACTTGACAGACTCTTTCAGCAATAATTGTTAATATATCAACAACTGACCTAGAAAAGTGAAGGTCATATTGCCTGTTTCAAAGAAGAGACTGCAAGGTGAGATACTAAATCAATTTAGAATTGATTAGAATCCCTAAAACTTTGCCAAAAAGAGGTAGAAGGCTAATAGAAGGATCAGCTGGTTCACTAGTTTGGAATTACAGAAGAGGATTTCCAACAAGCAGAAAGACAAGAATCAACAAGGCATTTATTGTAGAGTTTAGAGCAAACAGTAGCACATTTCTTAAGGACTATTTCAGGGGTACCATCAAACCCACATGCTTCATGGGAATTCAGATGAGAGATGATAGCAGAAACCATGGATGGAGTTATAAGTATATCACACAGTAGAAACTCAATTCTAAGTAAAAATCAGGCAAAGATAATCCAGATGAGTCAAGAGTAGAATTGAAAGAATTTCTAAGCAAAACTTTTCTCAGCACATGTTAACACATCAAATTGAGTGAAGAGAGGTAGGATAGAAGACTTACCCTTATTTAACATACTATTACAAAGCTTTCAGTAGTGATGAGAACTAAACATGTTAGAGGCTATATAGTACCTCATTCTGTTAGTAAACAAAGTCTCAGGCTCTTTGAGAACACTTTTACAATTATTACACATGAATAAAAAGTGGTATCCATTGTAATTGGAGCTATTACATTAATACGAGAAAAAGTGATTCCTGTCAGTTGGCAGGACAAACACCTGTGAACCAATGAGGTTTACCTGGTATTTTGGAGAAGCCACAAAAGAATCAAGGCCAGTTTTTACTCAAGAAGAAAACTCAGTGGTACAGTTCTTAAGTGGTACCCCTTGCACTTCAAGGGGTACCACAAAGAAAATCACAAAATGATTCCCAATCATTATGTTGATAACAGAAAGAAATCATGTCTAATAACTTATTCAGAAGAAATATCAATAGATATGACAACACAATCTGAATTGTTAAGAGCACTTAGTTGTGATCCTCAATAAGTGCCAGGAGAGCAGGTAAGGAACAAATCAAGTTAATAAATATGTTGATCAGAATTATTAGGGGAAATGAGTAGGGAAATCCACTATTTGACTGAGCAACAGAAATACTGAAATTCTAAATACCAATAACATTAATATTACTAAATCACATAAAATGATGAGTATTATAATCACCAAACACAAAGATGTTTACAAATTAATGTAGAGAGAGAGAGAGAGAGTTCTATACTGTCAGATATTTTGTCTATTATGTTACTTGAGGAGAAGGGGAGCAATAATGGAAAAGAGATAGCTAACAGTGTAATAAAGTTAAAAGAATAATCTGGGACCCCAGAAATGATTCCCTTGCCATTGAAAGATTGTCCTGGATGTAGGAACCAAGGCCTACATATATAACCTAGGATCTTTTTGACAAAGAGGGTGATAGCCTAGAACAGAAAATTTCTCGTTACAATAAAAGTTTAAATTTGTTTCATAAAATGCTAAGATAGCTGGAGAACATTTCAAAAGAAAAGGTTCTACATTACAGAAATTGGTACAAATATAAATTTTGAAAAAATAATGGTTGAGAGGGTAGGTGATATTTTGTTTACTGGTTTACTTGTATTTCTTTTAATTCCAACTGTCATGATTATTTTAATTTTTAAAGAGAAAAAGGCCAAAATAATTATCATTGTCAATAGTCTATGGCAATACAAATTCAAGGTGAGATTTTGTCTTCTAATCTCGCCCTAATATATTTTTTGTTTTTAAACCACACACTTTTTAGTAAACTGCTGATGTTAAATTAACTTCATGCTTCATCATCAGTTAATGTGACTTTTATGCTGGATAAACATCCGAAAAAAAAAAAAAAAAATTTAAAAAAATTGATTTTTATCAAAAAATACATTTTAGAATGAAATGAGTCGGCAGTCGTTATTACCACGCAACTTCTAACTAAAAACAGAAAGAGAATAATTAACCTTAATGTCTATTGCTCCACTGGTGGGGCAGTTTTTTTTAGTTTTTTTTTTTAAACAAATTTTCATTTTATTTTTCTTTTTATACTAGACGAATATTTTTTGTTTATCTCTCGGAAGGTTGCTGAACACGAATTTCATGTACAAGAATAACAAGATCAAGCTTAAAAAAAAAGAGAAAATTAAGGAACGTTATGAGAATCTCAATTTCTATTTTCATTAAAAAAAAACTTTCGCAAAAGGCCTTCAAAGCATTTAAAAAATAAAAGTCTGATTTTTTCGGTAAGGGTGATCTGACAATGCATTTTTTTTTTTTAGAAATATTTAATTTAGACTAGAGAGAGAATCTTATCTTACCAAATTCATAAAAATAATCGATAAATAACAATAAAATAAGCCTATTTTTTGTTATCATTAAAAGTTTTAATTTAAAAGTTTTAAATTAAAACTGTCTGTATTCAGAGAATAAGACGTTTGTAAAACTACTTCGATTTAAACTTTATTTTTACTTTTAAAGAAAATGTTATGATTTGTTATCCACAAGTTTACCGTGAAAGGACAACGAAGGTAAGATTTTGTTTTCTAATCTCACCCTAGTCTTTTTTTAACCCCGAACTATTTATTTAGTAAGCTGCTGGTGTCAAATATTAACTTCATCTTTCAAAAATAAAATAAATAAATTAATAAAAACCTTCAGGATGAAATCAGAGAGTAATCGGTATTATTACCATACAAAAAAAAAAAAAAAAAATTAAATTTTAGTGTCCATTACTTATATTATCGTTGGAAAAGAAATGTTTCCTCGGTGGGTAACACCGAGGAAACATTTCTTTTCCAACGATAATATACGCGGAAAGACTTTTTTATGCTTACACATCGCATTAAAATACAACTTATTCATGACTTACTAAATTATTATACTGATTTTCGTCAAACTTTGCAATCATGTCCAAGGACTAAAAGCTAAAAACATGAACCGTCGTCGATTATTTTAGAAATAGTCGACTAGAGAGAGAGATATGATTTGTATAGGCGTGCCCACACGACCGGGACTGTAATTTTGTTAATGTTAAGGTCGAGAACTTGTATCAGATTCGTAAAAATCTAATTGCACAAAAAAAAAAAAAAAAAAAATAGCATACACACCAACACCTTTTCACGAGCTAATTAAAAAAAATAAAAATAAAAAAAAGCATACACATTTAGTCGTACATATAATAATAATAATAAGAAGAAGAATAATAAGAAGAAGAAGAAGAAGAAAAAAAGAAAGAAAAAGCTTTTTTTCATGTGACAGTTGGCTTACAAACTTTATCCTGTGCGGACGTCTTCGTAAACAAATCAAATTGGATGGATTTTTCATTTATCAACTAATCAGGATTTAGAGAAAAATCTACAATCGGAGCCTATACCAACGTTTGTAACACATAAATAGCGTTAAGTTTTGTTTTCCTACCAGTAAGAACCCAGTTGTCAACTGGACTCCACGTCCAGAAGACATGCATTTGCTTACTTACTTTCACACTGCATTCAATAGTTCTGTGGTGAGCAGATACATAAAAGTTAAGTTGTATTGAAATATCCTTTTTTTCCCTCTTATATAGTGAAAGAAAAAGCCTCTCTTTAACATACATCCTTTTCTTCTTTCTATTTTTCACTTCCGGTTGGAGACAGTAAGCTAAGTAAATTTTTGGTCAGTAGAGGTTATGAAGAAGAGATGAGGTGACGTGAATACCTCTTCCAAATTCAAATCGGCAATTAGTGGCTTCAAAGAGAAAAGAATTAAAGAACGCATTAAATGAGAGCTCCGATGGCAGAAGAAAATATCTCACGTACAAGTAAAAAAAAAAGTGTGCAATTCGTCTCCACGAGGGGAAACTTTGTAATGTGCTAAAACAAGATTGGAATCGCGATCATATTCGACATTACAATTCACGCGCTAGAATGGCACAGAAGATTTTATAACAGCGCAAACTAGAAACATTTAATTCTTTCTAATAAATACACACAAAAGTAAAACAATTATAATTTGAACACAGGAATACATGTAACAATATACATACATATCACATTATGATAAAAACACTCACATATAGAACAATTACTTGTACTTGAGATATATATGAACTTCAAAAACACAGAAATGGTTATTTTTCACACACGCACACATAAAAATATATATAATTTTATGGAGTCAAAATAAATGCTAGTATAGTTGTTAAACCTAGCGTTTTCGATCTTATTCATTCTCTTGATTCATGTTAGAATGGGCCATGTATTATGGCGCCCGATAAGAACCCTTCCATACCACAATTCTATTTCTTTCCTTTTACTCATTTACTGTCGGCAAAAAATAAAGATCAAAGACCACTGCCATCGTTTTTCTCATTAGGGAAATAAATTTTCGCTGAGTGTAAGAGAAGAATGTCTCTTCTCACCGGATCTATTCAATCTGTACAGTGAAACAATTCTGAGAGTCAGAAGTCCTCTCAGGATTCGTTATTGGCAGCCACAATCTGAACAATGAAAGATACGCAGATGACACAGTGCTGATAGACACGGAAAAAAAAGAAAATACAGGGATTAACAAGAAAAAGTTAGAAGAGCTAAACAAACCGAATGCATGGTCATCAACAAAAAAGAGGTCCCCAAAATGTCAACTACAAGTCGGGAACACTAAAATCAAACAAGTACTGAAATTTAAATACATTAAAAGTATTCTGACAGAGGATGGAAAGTGCGACATTGAGATCCGAACGTAAATTGGATTGGCCAAAGACGCATTTAGAGGGCTAAGCAGAGTATTGAAAGACAGGAAGATTTCGTTGGAGACAGAAAAAAGTACTCGACTGTTACGTGATACCTGTCCTCCTATATAGCAGCGAATGGTGGACAATGTTTTCAATGACGAAGGAGAGACTCGAAGCAATAGAACTGTGGTTCTACAGAAGAATACTGAGGATAACATGGACCGAACATGTGAGTAACGGCGAGGTTTTAGAGAAAATGCAAACGAAAAGGAAACTAATACTTGGCATCAGGTAGACAATTGATGTTTTGGGGACAATTGAGAAAGGAAGGCTTCGAGAACCTAATACTCACAGGACGGATAGAGGGAAGAGAGATAGAGGAAAGCAGCGCGAGACCTACTGGATAAACTTAAACAGGTAAATGGCCGAGCAGGGTTTGGGATAGATACCAAGAAAAATATTAAGGGCGACAAGAGATAAGGGCAAGTGGAAATCCATGATCACCCACGTCCTGAAAGGACACGGTTCAAAGAAGTCTATAACATACACGTGACTTGTCTTTACAGATCTATTTCGCATCATTCAACCAACTTAAAAACACACACACACACACTCAGAAGAGAGAGTTTTACGCAGACTTTCAATTAGGTACCTCCACTCATTTCGATAACTAACTTTTAAATTGAATTAAAAAAAAAATTCTTGAAACTTTTATTTTAGTTTTAATTGAAAGCTAAATGATTAAATTTACTATTTCCAGTAAGCAAAATAATCTGGCGTATTTCAAACAGAAATTGTATTGATTGGAATCTACAATTTTTCAATTTTTCCGTCATTTTTAAAGCGATTGGCACATAAACAAAAGTTAATTCTCCGTTTTAAAAATCTTGCAAAAATATACATCTGTGAGACATTATTTTGGGAAAATTAGCAAATTTAATGTTAAATTAATCTGATTTGCGCAAGTACTAATTATTTATAGCATGAAATTTAGAATAAAGACTATTTCTTAAACAGTTCAACTTTCTAATCTTTTCACCATATGTGTTGACAGATACGTGATAAGATAAGGTAAATGGCGATTACAAGTGACATAATTGCACAAATTATTTTTTCCGGTAAGGGGTAGAAACTCTGAAATACATGACATTTTAATTTACACATAAAAATTGGCATACAAAAACTTCAAACACACAAAAAATAAAGTTATCTTAAAAATTATCTTATCTTAAAATTGGAAGGCTTGAGGATTTGTACTAAACTTTAATTTTCGATTAATAAATTTAATCTTCGCTTAATAAGTTTATAAACTAACCCCATCAAATATTTGAAGTATTTTAAAAATGCTTTTGAAACTTAATAAATTATAATTAAAAAGAAATGAAAACAATTCTCTCAATTTTATTTTAATTTATCGAAAAAGTTTTCTTCATACTAATATCCTTAATTTATAATTTATCAAAGTAATTAAAAGCTTATTGAATTAAATAAAGTTATAATTATATTACATTTATTTTTATTGGGAGCAAATTTTCAGAATTAATTATAATTAATAAATGCTTACAAAAAAAAAAAATAAAATAAATAAATAAATAAAATAAAATAATAATAGATGATTTTAATTTACATTAAAAATATGTCCTGCGTTTAGAGAACCAATTTTCCCAAAATTTAATGAGTTTTTTTTACGTGGAGGTGGAGGTAACAGATGTAAAAATAATTTTACCAAGATTTTTTTTAAATAATAATTTCAAAAATAATTTATTTGTCAATGTCTTGAAAGTTACATCAAAATCCGACTATTATTTGATTTTGTAAGAATTTCCAAATTAATGTGTTTGACGCCGGGGAAAAATGCATTATGTAATATTGTTTTCCCTTACTCTCGTAACAATTTGGTTACCAGCTAACTCAAAAATCAAAACAAGATTTTTTTTTTTTTTACCAAAATTTCAAACGTGTTAGAATAGATTGATTAAAAATTTAAAATAATTAAAATATACTTTGATTTTTCCTCTTAATAATAACGGACATTATGGAAAAGGTTCGTTTTTAAGTTTGGGGGTCGTTTTTTTTTTTTTTTTTTGTCATATATGCAGTTTTTTCCGCCATTTAGTGGAGGCACCTACTTTCAACCAACCCACAAATCAACAAAAAATTATGTCAATTTTTCTCTTTAAATAAATTTGGCATGTATTATTACAAACGAGACATTTTTTATTCTTTTTTCATGCTTGTTCAACAGAATTTCTTTTAATACCGGTGGGTTCGACAGAAAGCCATTGACGAGCATAACAGAACCCTAGCTTCATGCGCTGTGCTCCATTCTTTCTTTAGCGTGCACGTTTTCTGTTTTGGGGCAGTCAAGAGCTACTGTCCAACTCCTGGAAACTAATTAAATTAAAAAGAAAAACAAAAGAACCCTGTGTATAAGAAGTATTAGATTGGTAGACTAAATGTGATCTGATTATTTATCATATATGAAAAAATATCCTGTATATTTGCTTTCTGTCCTCTTTTTATTAATCAACATGCACAGTAATTTTTAAAAAATAATTTTTTTTATCTTTAGTTTTTTTGTTACTTTTTTGTGTCTGTATGTGTTTCTACATCCTAGAGTAGTTGTTTTACTTGGTCTATTTTTTAAAATTATACTGTATGTAACCATTAGTAACCAATGAAAATAACTAACAAAAAAAAAAAAAAGTAATGAATGATGATGTGTGCATGAAACGTTAAAGAGTAAGACTTCTTAAAAGACTTCTTAAAAGTAAGGTACCCAAAACAAATTTTAAGAAAAGAATTTAAAATATGGAACATGAGTGATAAAAATGCATTTACTTTTAATGTGACATGTCGATGTCTATTGGAAATGGGTAAAAAACAAACAAACAAACAAAACAAAAAAAAACAGTAGTTGGGTTAGTGTGCCATCTGACAATTAGATATATAAATAATAATTAAAAAAACACACAGGCGATTAACCTGACTTGTAACATTTCATAACTTGAAAAAAAAATCACCTGATTCTCCAACCGAGAGGAACGTTTTCTTGCGAAAGTTTATTACAGGATAAGATGCTGGGTATCCCAGTTTACACAGAAATACTATAACTATTTTGATAAATTTATGCTAAAACAAAAAAAAGCTTAATTGATGAGTTGTTTGTTTGTTTGTTTTTCTTTTGCTGTTTTACTTTTGTAAATTAATCTCTAAGTCGGTAAAGAAAGGTCTGTTCACTTACAAAACGAAAATAAAATTCAAAAGTCATTAGAATAGAAATTAGAGATTCATTTCGGAATGTCAAAAATCAAAACGAAAAAAAAAAAACAAGCTAAACATTTAGAATACGCACCTGGCTGTGGAAAATGGATAAGATAAAAAAATAATGATTTAATGATTAAATTCAATTTTAATCTTATTTTTTAATGTTGCTAAGAAGACTAAATACGCCTTCGGTCCTGTTATGAATTGCTAAGTACGCCAAAATAACAGACACTTCTTGAGTAGGGTGTGGACATGATGGTTGAAGGACGGAAGAAAAAGAACTCAGAGATGGAAATTAGGATGTGTGAAAAATGAAAAAAAAAAGTCATACTAGTTGGTTTCTACATGGTAGATTATATTGATTGAACATCTCAAAAAAAAAAAAAAAAAAAAAAAGACAAATGTTCTTTTAAGTAAAGAGGGAAAATATTAAAATGCAGTGATAAAAAAGAACTTTGATTCTTAAAAAAGATTTCACTTATGTTGTAGCATTTGTTTGTAATTATATAATTGGAGAGCACAAGCGACTAAAAAGTCATTCACATAATTTTTTCGTGGATAAAAAATCCAATTATTTTTTTAATTTTGAAGAAATTAATTTGTCTTTCATTTCAGTTGCTTAGAGATGCGTGCTTTAAATTTTAGGTGCCTATCAAAGTTTTAAATCTTTCAAAAAAATAAGAAAAAAGGTTTTCCAATTAAATTATTTGACTTAATTTTATTTTCTACATTTTCAGGCGATACTAATTTAATACACACACAAATGAAATTAAAAATACAAATACTTCCCCCCCCCCCAAAGTAATTTTTCAAGTGTGAATAAATGAAAAGTAGATTTGTTGTTAGAAGACAGTTTGTTTTGAATTTTGAGGGTTACTGGCTGCTATTTTTTTTTTTTAATGACAATTGAATAATTATGCAAACACAATAAAACGCGTACCGTAAATTACATTTCATTCAAACAAGTAAAGGAGAAACGGTTCAAGCTTCCACAGTTAAAGCGTAAACTTGGATACAAATTAAGAAAAATAAAATAAAAAAAACATAACTGGAACTGGTTTTAATAGCATTATTATTCTCTTGTCCCGCACAGACGAGCAAACTTTTCCCCGTCAATGTCATCATTCAACAACCGCTTAAAAAGATACACGTTTTTAAAGAAAAAAAAAAATTAAAAATAACATATCACTCACATCAGAAATGCTTGTAAATGTAAAAATGGCTTCTAGTTAAGATCTGGACGTGTTCATTTCAAATACATGTTAATATTTTTATTCTACCGTTGATTTTGGTTACTTGCAAAAATATAATGGTGTACAATTTTCTTCGTTGATACATCAGTTTACTTGAATGTTTTCCTGCCCAACCACATATCCACCCGTTTATCTTGTTTGGGTTTCCATACCAAGGGCACATAACTCTCGCGATTTTATTTTACTGTAATTCTTCAACATTAGATGTTTGTTGGGTCACCTGGAAAGGTGTATTGGTTACCAAGCTTGTCTCGCTTAAAATCATTACAACTGTAATTAGTTTGATCCTCATTAGGTGCCCCATAATATCGGCCTTGTGCCACATCTAAGCTGAGCTTACAAAATAACAAGTGCTGGTTGTTGATGTTGACTAGTTTCCCACTTTGTCGTTTTGATAACGATTTGGGGCCTTTTTTCATTATTCATCATAATTATGCTTTTTTTTTTTTTTTAGCGATTTAGTGGAGGTACTTGCTATAAGACGCTATATGACGCGCACATTTATTTACTGAATTTTTATGGACACCGATACGGACGAGAAAAATCTGTGACAAAAAAAGTTATGTCATGAAAAGGTACTACATTTTTAAAAATAATTAGTTAAAGTAAGTGTACAACAAACAAACAAACAAAATTTATTTTTCTTAACTGCACATACAATGATATGGCGTATTTTTTTTTTTTTACAAAAGCGGCCAAAGTAAGTTTTACTTTAATCTTCTTCTCTTGTGCTTGTGGGAATCACATTTTTTTGTGATTCACGCAAACAAATCAACTTTTTATGAAAAATCTTTAAAAATAATACGCCATAATTCCCGATGTCCACAAAAGTACATGGACACTCGGCTCAGCAGTGTTACGAATGAGGTTTCAGATATTTCACGGAAATTGAAATAAGTATCGAAAATGATAAGAATTTAAGGCAAGGGGGCTAAGTTTTTAGCCGCACATTTCTTTTGAAAAAGTTTATACGTTCTATACATCACTTCTTTTCTTCTGATTCCAGATTCAGGAAATCACAAAAGTCTAAGAACAATAAAATTAAAACAACAAAATTAAAAAAAAAATAGCGAATCCGGACTAGGCTTTGGTTCATTAAAGTAAAGTCTAGCAAAAGATAAAATTCTTAATTTCTTCTGCTCGCTTTCTCAGTGGAAGTAAGAATAATATGCAAATTAGTTTTCACTGCTTTACACTGACGTTGATAATGAAAACTAGCCAAAAAATGGATGCGTTTTTTATTTTCCGAAATGAAGGCAAAAAGTCAAAACTACCCACAACATCAGGGAAAATCCGATTTAAATAACATTTTCAGTACTTATTTATTAATAAATGAATACTGAATTTGAAAATTTAAAAAAATCTCAAAATTTTAGAGTCCAGCCGATATAATTTTTGTTTGAAATACACCAGAGTATTTTGCTTATTGGGTATAGTTATTTTAATCATTTAATTATTTTCAATTTAAACTAAACTAAGTGGAGGTACCTATTTAAGTGTATTTTTTATGTAGGCCAGACGGTTTGTGTGAAATGTGTTCAAATTTATATCCTTTTCAACTCAGCTAGTAAAACCTGCCAAAATTTCAAGGGTCCATTTCCAGTTTATGAAAAATTATTTTTTCGTATATATTGACCTATATATAGGTCAATATATATATATTGTAGAGGCACGGCCTCAAAGTCTAATAAAATCTCAAATAGTGGGGCAGAGGTGAGCTGAAGTTTTTGAATAAATGAAGCTCGGGTCAGCAGAAATGAGAAGTAAGGAGATTTGAAAGCGATTTGAAGACGTTTCAACGACGAGGACCTTTCCACAGTAAGGACTTTTGACTGCAAGGGAAGAAGGCAGGTCAGCATCAAAGACGGTATTGACATCAAAAGAACATCAAGAAAGCTCCGTTACCAGCCAGAGAGACGAGAGAAATTAGAAATCCAATGAAAATTCTCCTGGGGTTAGACAACCTAACGAAAGGATTCCAGAGAAATTTTTTCCTTTTCTCAAAAACGAACTGTGTAAAAAGACATTAAAAAATTACTGTGTCTCAGAGACGCTAGTGGGACAATTTGCAAATAATTCTTTTCGATTTTTTATCAAAGATGGTTGCACCCTTTTTTTATTGCCTTATTGTTTTCTCTTTTCGTCATTTTAAAAAGATCGTTGTCTTCTTGTAATTTTTCTCCCCATTTTTCACTGGTGATCCTTTATCATAAATTGTTATCCTGTCTTAATAGGCACTTAAAGGAAATTTTGGTTATATCCTGTCTTAATAGGCACTTAAAGGAAATTTTGTTTATATCCTGTCTTAATAGGCACTTAAAGGAAATTTTGGTTATATCCTGTCTTAATAGGCACTTAAAGGAAATTTTGGTTATATCCTGTCTTAATAGGCACTTAAAGGAAATTTTGGTTATATCCTGTCTTAATAGGCACTTAAAGGAAATTTTGGTTATATCCTGTCTTAATAGGCACTTAAAGGAAATTTTGGTTATATCCTGTCTTAATAGGCACTTAAAGGAAATTTTGGTTATAACCTGTCTTAATAGGCACTTAAAGGAAATTTTGTTTATATCCTGTCTTAATAGGCACTTAAAGGAAATTTTGTTTATATCCTGTCTTAATAGGCACTTAAAGGAAATTTTGGTTATATCCTGTCTTAATAGGCACTTAAAGGAAATTTTGGTTATATCCTGTCTTAATAGGCACTTAAAGGAAATTTTGGTTATATCCTGTCTTAATAGGCACTTAAAGGAAATTTTGGTTATATCCTGTCTTAATAGGCACTTAAAGGAAATTTTGTTTATATCCTGTCTTAATAGGCACTTAAAGGAAATTTTGTTTATATCCTGTCTTAATAGGCACTTAAAGGAAATTTTGTTTATATCCTGTCTTAATAGGCACTTAAAGGAAATTTTGGTTATAACCTGTCTTAATAGGCACTTAAAGGAAATTTTGTTTATATCCTGTCTTAATAGGCACTTAAAGGAAATTTTGTTTATATCCTGTCTTAATAGGCACTTAAAGGAAATTTTGTTTATATCCTGTCTTAATAGGCATTAGGAAATTTTGGATATCCTAAAGGCTTAAATTTTAGGCTTAAATTTTGGTTATCCTGTCTTAATAGGCACTTAAAGGAAATTTTGGTTATATCCTGTCTTAATAGGCACTTAAAGGAAATTTTGGTTATATCCTGTCTTAATAGGCACTTAAAGGAAATTTTGGTTATATCCTGTCTTAATAGGCACTTAAAGGAAATTTTGTTTATATCCTGTCTTAATAGGCACTTAAAGGAAATTTTGTTTATATCCTGTCTTAATAGGCACTTAAAGGAAATTTTGTTTATATCCTGTCTTAATAGGCACTTAAAGGAAATTTTGGTTATATCCTGTCTTAATAGGCACTTAAAGGAAATTTTGGTTATAACCTGTCTTAATAGGCACTTAAAGGAAATTTTGTTTATATCCTGTCTTAATAGGCACTTAAAGGAAATTTTGGTTTATATCCTGTCTTAATAGGCACTTAAAGGAAATTTTGTTTATATCCTGTCTTAATAGGCACTTAAAGGAAATTTTGGTTATATCCTGTCTTAATAGGCACTTAAAGGAAATTTTGTTTATATCCTGTCTTAATAGGCACTTAAAGGAAATTTTGGTTATATCCTGTCTTAATAGGCACTTAAAGGAAATTTTGTTTATATCTTTTTTCGTAATTGTAAACTGCAAATTAACGTGTTTTGCTTTTAAACTGTTATGCAGTGGTTGTCTCGTGTTAAAATTTTGTGCTTATTAATGTGTTGCTATTTCTACTAAGTTTTGTGTCTGGCACAAGTGCTTGTGTTTAGTAGAAATAAAAAAATATACTTATATACGGCGTTTATAAGGTATTTGTCCGTGGCGTACAAACAATTTATATGCGACACGTTGGGTTACCAGATGTGTATCTGGCAGAGTTACGAAAACTAAATTCTGTTTGGAGGTATGACTGATTAGGGTTTGACGTGCACATTTGTGGCGCGACTACCAGATCTCGTGAAACAGGTCCTTCGGGTGTCATTCAGCATGAACTTTCTGGCTATTGTCTAACTGCTGATATGAGCAAGTGTAGTTATGAAAGATGAAGTGATGGATGCAGGTTTAACGGTAAGAGCGGCATGGACATTAAATGAAACCAAATAAAGCCTCTCTGAGGGTCCACGCAATAACATTGCTAGAAGAGTAACGACTCAAACCATATAGCAAGAACTTGCTTGAGCCAGAAAGTGAAGAAAGTAAAGGGCTAAAACAAGGTCCGCACAAAGCCATGCGTGGTGTCAATTGCCAGACTGTAAGCCATATATAGCCTAACTGCCCGGGAAACGTGTCAAGTGAAAAGTCGTTAGCGTCAGTTTCTTCCCTGCAATGAATGTAAACTCGGCACTACTTACGATTGAAATTCAAGATGATAGAAGACCGTGCACTGTACTCATCGGCTCTGGATGTTCGTGATCCAGCGCAAGTAAAGACGTATGCATGGACAAAAAAAAAAAACTGTACGTGTAGTGACTCTTGGTGGCGAGACCAGCACCTGCTGCGGAATTAAAATTACATGATTAGGTTCATTGGTAGCAAAGCATTCCCTTGTGCAACCATCATCATCAATTAAAAAAGATTTTAATGCTAAGTTCGATAACGCGAGTAAAGTATGGACTGCGGCCTTGAAGTGGGCAGACAATCAGGCTTCAAAAAACTGAAGAACAAAATATTCGTGTAACCTGTGCGAGCGGATGGAATTTGAACGTGAGCAGAAAGTCTGGTTGGAGAACGGTTGATAGCCGTGGCCCAGAAGAACAAAAACAAGCTACGCTCAGTTATATAGATTATCAGGAACTCAACTAACACGTCGACACATTTGCAACAAGCGCAAACGTCTACGCGCACTAACCGAGGGAATGGCGACAGAAAGGTGACAATGTATCTTGTTAAATCTAAGGAAAGCCTATCTACAGGTGCATATCTACAAGTTCCTATGGCCCTTTCAAATCGTGCTCCTGAAAGGACAAAAATATTGCCTCACGCGACTGGACTTGGCGTCTCTCATAATAAGGTCAATCCTTGATATAGTGTTATCTTAGGATAACTCAATTAGAAGGGAGAAATTCCATATACTATCACTCGTCGAAGTATTTTCTCACTATTCAGGCAGCTTGTGAGTCTAGTTATGTTTGGCTCAGAGTTGTTACTGTGGTTCTGAAGCGATGTGTGAACATGGTAACCAAACCATGTTCGGTACACTAACCTTGTCGGGCCTGGTGCATTATTGAAGAGCGTAAATGTGGCTTTTCAATGGGCGGCGACGATATTACACCCACTTACTGATTCCGCTTGTAGTCATTGTTGGATTATCTACACATTGACTGGCAAAGCACAAGTGAATGCAAAGGCTGCATGTGAAATGCTTATCAGGAGACGGCTGGATATTCTCTGTGCGCTGATCAAGGAGTACGACTTGGTTATTAACGTAAAGTTAGTCAAATCCGATCAGAATAAAACCGACAATCTCACTAGAGTACCACAGTTTTGGCTCGATTCCTTAAGAAAGGACACTGAATCCGTATCACAGATGTGCAGAGCTACCATGCACGAATTGGATTCTCGACAAATAATGAGAATCCATCGGCACAGCAGTTATCCTGGTATTTTGTACTTTATAAGACTGGTTGCTTCTTCCACATCTAGTCAAGGAGGTTGTTTGACAGAGTCCAAATGCCAATTCATCGATTTCCCACCGATGCGTTGGCAAAGTGGCAAACTAGAACTATACAATACGTGGGTTAGTTTGGGAATGGACATAACCCACTACGGACAAAAGCGCTACTTGACCCTTAACAAACTGCGGACCAACGCGTTTTTCGATCTGAGAAAGTTATTCGCCAACTAGATAATTAGATAAATTATAGATAATTTAATAGCGGTGTTACGAGGCCAATTATGGTAACCAACTCTGCGAACTTTTAAGAAAAGGGAAAGTGATACTGGAAAGGCAAAGATTAAAAAAAATGTAAGGTGAATAAATTGCCTTAGTCTGATAACTTTTATTCGTATTGTTTTACAGTTCAAAACGATCTCTTGGGTAGCCGCGGGACTTGTTGATTAAACATTGTCCACCGCACGTAGGCTTGAGTCGTTTGTGCGTGCGGTTAATAATACGTAAGTCAAAAAATGGGGTACGAGTTGCTAGTCTGCACCGGGTTGATAGGATTGGTCCATCGTGTGTTTGCCATAGTGGTGGGGAGGTGTGTACACTGCGCTCCCTGTCGAAGTGCGGTTTGGTTCTTTTGACTGGCGTATAGACTACGTTAACAGTCGGCGGTTGATTCATTGAGGTTGCTACACTGGAGGACGATGTCGTGTCGATCTGGACTGGTCACTAGAAGTTAGTGCATATCTCGTAAAGATAGATTTTTCTATCCTGAAAAGTGACTAGAAGAAAAAAAAAACAGTTGCTTTTGTCCCGGAAAGCACAGTTCTTGTTGTGTATTAGTACACTACTGCACCGGCCAACGTAATCTACTCCTATCAGATTAGTAGACTGAAAGGTATTGACGAAGTAACGTCATCAAAATCAACAACAAAACATGACAGAAGACATTGTGTGGGTTAAACTACCCCATAAACCCTTAAATTTGCAACAGAAAAAGTGACTGGGGTCGTCAGTCCACAGTCCGTCATGTTAATAATCTTCGACCGGCGTGAGGTCAGCTTTCTACAACAAGCGGATCGGATGATTCATCCTCGAGCAACAGTGAACTCGATATAGACCTACGCATATTCAATGAGACAAATGAAAATGAAGCCCCTTCCTAGCAAAAAAGCATCAGATAAAAACGACTATCTCTACTTGTTAGTGCTGTGATCATGAGATCGGGGTGGGGGTGTAGTTAAGAAGAATCTTGTTTGGCGTTTGATGAGCGACAGAAATAGCCGAGAATCATCCTGCGGCCACCCGAGATAAAACGAGATTTTGTTTTGCTTGAGAAACGATGATTAAAATGACAGTCGCTGATTTGACTTGTGAGCCACCGGAGTAAGGAAACAAACTCAGACACTATACGATTTAAGTTTGTTAGAGGATTATGTTTGGCAGTCGATGATGAGTGTCAGTGTGTTAAAGAGCCCGCTGTAATAATTTTTGTAGTGGAATTGACTTATCTCCTCGGCAAAAGAGGCATAAAATCGCTTGGGCCAAACACGATAATGTAAATTACCCAATGACTTAGGACCAATTAAATGCCTGTAGGTGGGCTGGAAAAAGTCTGCATACATTTACGACCGCCTGCTCAGGTGCACACTTATTTCGTCTTTGGGTGTAACACTATTTGGTGTTGACCCTCTAGGGCCATTCGTATCATATTTGATACAGTATGAAAACAAGCCTTGAAAGAAATATTTTCCTGAAAAAGTTTTTAAGAGAAATATTTTATAAATTTCAAATGAAAGCAGTACTGACTGCTCAGTCAATGAATACCAAATGTTTCCTTATAGGGAAATACCAAATGTTTCCTTATAGGGAAATACTGTATCAAATATGATACGAATGGCCCTAGAGGGTTAAGTAGTAATTAGTGGGGGATCTGTTTATTACCTCATAACAATATAGAACTGATCCCCCACTTTATGATACGAATGGCCCTAGAGGGTTAAAGGGTTAAAAGATAGAAGGAAAGACATCCAGATAGAGGAAATGAAGAAATCTCAAAACTTAAGACATTTCCCACGCAGAGGCAGAGTGCAAAAAGGGTCATGTGGCAAATATAAACAATTAATTAATGACTTTGTCTTTTGGTACAAGTTATCAAAACACAGGACCGGGTAGAGAGATTTTATACCAGCGAAAAACTGAAATAATAAAAATTTCTCATTGACCAGCCAAAGCTGACGGTGGACTATATACGGGGTCGGGAATAAGAATTTGTCGAACAATAAGAATTTAATTAATTACTCTGATAAGAAATTGAGAGAGACATCTGGCAAATTTCTGGCCGGAGACCAGGATTTTTTCTTGCGTAGGAGAAAATTTGAAACAATAAGAAGTTAATTAATGAGAATGACGGCGGAGAATTTGTACACGCCTTTGAACGGTATTAGTGCGAGATACCAATGAAGAAAGGAAGGAGTTGATTGGGCGGATCGATGCCTGTGACTGCTGCTCATGGAAAGGAAAACCTCCGAATTAAAAACGATAATTAATCTTCGAAAGCCAGTGAACAAAGAGACCTTAATTGGAATTAAGTGGTTCACCGATTTCCGAACACCAGTTATACTCCACACCACTTTTGACTTGAAATCCATATAAGCAAGGGCCCGGAGCGGATAAAGAAGAGTTTCGAAATAATAATAATAATAATAATAATAATAATAATAATAATAATAATAAAATAATAATAATAATAATAATAATAATAATAATGATAACATAAGTTACGACAACACAATGATAATAATACACTTATAATTAGAATAATCATCAAGCCATATAATAATTATCAATGTGTATTTTATATATTTCCTGTGTATTTATATATATATTTCCTATCTGGAACTGCGGGGGGGGGGGGCCTAAATCAATTTTAGTTAGGAAATTTGCGAGTATTTACTTCCCTAAGTCGTTTTAATAATCTATAAAAATAAAATATCTGCATTTAGAAAGAAAAAAAAAGTTCCCAAGCAAAATGAAGCGTGTAATTAACCAATCCCTTTATTCATACGTTTCTTATGTTGTAGCCTCATTTGTTCAAGCTTTTTATGCGAAGTACTCACATACATTTGTCTCTTATGTGATTGTCTTGCTTAAACTTGGTTTTGAAATAGGCTTTGTTGTCGCCAAATTTGTAGGTTTGTTGTTATTCTTATTCTGCCGAGAGATATTTTAATTTCACTGTTATATTAAGCACATAAAATTTTAACAAGAAATAAATACTGAACACAAAGCCATTTATATAATACCAGGAGTAATCAATGAATAACAGTTACCATTGAACGTCTAAAAATATAAAAGGAACGGGTTAATTAAACGGTTCATAAACCTCTATTGTCGTTGCGAATTCTCTATCCCCGCTTTTCTTTCATTGAATCTCAATATTAAAACATTTTAACAATTGTTATCGTTTTGACGGCATGGATAGACGAGTAAAATATAAACAATGACAACACAATGATAATAATATAATGCATTATTATTGGCCATTTCTGCTCGTGTCTACATTATTTTTGCTTTTATATTATTATAATTATATCATTATCATTGTGTTGTCTTTGCTTATTATTATTGCTAAATATAATAATTATATCATTATCATTGTGTTGTCTTTGCTTATTATTATTGCTAAATATAATAATTATATTATTATCATTGTGTTGTCTTTGCTTATTATTATTGTTAAGTATTATAATAATTATATTATTATTATAGTGTTGTCTTTGCTTATTATTATTGCTAAATATAATAATTATATCATTATCATTGTGTTGTCTTTGCTTATTATTATTGCTAAATATAATAATTATATCATTATCATTGTGTTGTCTTTGCTTATTATTATTGCTAAATATAATAATTATATCATTATCATTCTGTTGTCTTTGCTTATTATTATTGCTAAATATAATAATTATATTATTATCATTGTGTTGTCTTTGCTTATTATTATTGTTAAGTATTATAATAATTATATTATTATTATTGTGTTGTCTTTGCTTACTATTATTGCTAAATATAATAATTATATCATTATCATTGTGTTGTCTTTGCTTATTATTATTGCTAAATATAATAATTATATTATTATCATTGTGTTGTCTTTGCTTATTATTATTGCTAAATATAATAATTATATTATTATCATTGTGTTGTCTTTGCTTATTATTATTGCTAAATATAATAATTATATCATTATCATTGTGTTGTCTTTGCTTACTATTATTGCTAAATATAATAATTATATTATTATAATTGTGTTGTCTTTGCTTATTATTATTGCTAAATATAATAATTATATTATTATAATTGTGTTGTCTTTGCTTATTATTATTGTTAAGTATTATAATAATTATATTATTATTATTGTGTTGTCTTTGCTCACTATTATTGCTAAATATAATAATTATATTATTATAATTGTGTTGTCTTTGCTTATTATTATTGCTAAATATAATAATTATATTATTATCATTGTGTTGTCTTTGCTTATTATTATTGCTAAGTAATATAATAATTATATTCTTATTATTGTGTTGTCTTTGCTTATTATTATTGCTAAATATTATTGTGTTATCATTGCTTATATTATTATTAACGACGAATGCAGGATAATGCACAGAAGTAGACAAAAAAAAAAAAAAAAAAAAAAAAAAAAAAAAACTCCGAAAGAGAAGGAGGGTTATTATTAGATAATGATATGAAGAAATGTGTTTTTGGATATTGCCAAATTTCAAACAATCGTGTTAAACTGAAAATTGTAACACAGCCTTTGTTGTTGTATACATGTAACCTAATTTCTAGCCACAATCATTTGATATGCCCAGCACTTGTTCTCGTCACCAAATACAACACACCTGTTTAGTTTTCGAATATGTTCTTGGGGCTTACTATGCAAGATTTGGATTTTACATGGCACAAGGCCACTTCCCAAAGGAACTTCCTAACTAAATCCTTACATACCACCATCATTTTTATAAGCGTTGAAATCATTTATTAAACAAGCAAATGGAAAGTGTTGCGTTGTGGTGCAGTGGATATCGGCTCGGAACGAGAAATCGGGGAGCCGAGTTCG
This sequence comes from Ascarosepion bandense, assembly GCA_037127315.1. Lineage (NCBI taxonomy): Eukaryota > Metazoa > Mollusca > Cephalopoda > Sepiida > Sepiidae > Ascarosepion > Ascarosepion bandense. The sequence goes on along the minus strand of JBBBDQ010000910.1, from coordinate 217,164 downwards.
AATTCCAGCTGAATTCATTGCATTCACTTACGCGCAAATACCCTTAGAAAAGGTATTAATCCGTCTCTTCCTTCCAGTTATGGGTTAAAAAATAGGACAGATTGGGTTCTGTAGCCTTGGCTAGCAACCAGTCTGCCGCAGAAAGCAATGGCAACCTACTGCGGGATAATCTTCTTCCCAGTCAGTCAAGTCTCTTTCGAGACATGATCGCCCAAGCGTATGGCACTTAACTGACTGAATGAAATTGACAAAGCATCAATTGCCACTATAAAGTATATTAACAATAACAAGAAATACATACATTACATAGACGTTGAAAGTGTTTGTTTGAAAGTGTCATTTATGGACTGTATGAAAATTGTGTTAGAGCTTTTGAGGTAAGTTGAAATGTTCATTGTCGCTGAAAGTTTTATCAGTGCAATAAGAAATTCGCGTGGGAATATTATTGATAAAATATTTGTTCAGTTCTGATTGTTCATGATTAACGTTCATTTTTGTAGAGTACAGAAGAATGAATATTTAAAGAAATAAAATACATCTAATTGCGTCTTGCGGCTGTGTGAGAGAATTAGTTGATATTGAAGAACGCAATCCCGCGATAGCGGCATGCTATCGCGGGCAGCTGTGAACTGCCTTGCTTAGTGTTCTGTGGAAACTGCTGAAACTGAACGAAAATGCGCGGCAAATCGTTTAAATAGGTGTTCAAAACATCCTTACGATTTGGCGGTAAATATGTGGTTCACTTACCTTGATTCTGATTGGCTAGTTCAAACCAATTGGCAAACAGCTTACATTTATTCAAATATAAAATGGTTACATACAAAATTTAATGCATACAATTGCGTGGATGCTTACGTAAGTGTGTGTGTCTTCATATGCATGTGCATGTGTCATAATGTTACCGAGAGGGGTGTGTGAATGTGGCTTGCGTTCAGTGCAGTCAATTTTGCTGGTTTCCTTCATTTCTGGAATTCGTATTGACTAGTGGATTTCATTCGTTGTGTACCCGCGGGAACTGGCAGGTTTGTTGATCTGGATGTCATTGACGCTGAATCTTACTTAATCTTTCTTAGTTTGATTTTTATGGATTTATTTTTAAAACGGATTTTTCCCCATTAGACATCAGTCTTCCATATTTTTTCTTTCTAATATCTTTGCTCTTTAACTCAGAATTATTAAGTCTCTCAATACCTCAAATAACTAACCACTTTCCATACCCTAGTATGACTCAATCATGGCCACGTACTGACAATTCAGAGCACAGAAGAAGACATTGACCACTTTTACAACTTGGTGGGTAACGCTCAGGCTAAAATCACGAGAAATCACTATTATCATGGGAGACGTGAATGCCAAGGTTGGAAAAGAGTAAGAAGACGAAATAGTTGTAAACTTTGGACTAGGAATCTGAAACAAACGCGGCGAAAGATGGGTTCAATGTTGCACAGTAAATGATTAAATAATTACTAGTACATGACCTCAGAAGCACCCAAGGCTCCCATGGTCATGAAAAATCCCGGAAAGAGACACAAAGAACCAGGCTGATTTCGTAGTTATTAACAAAAGGTTCAGAAACGTTGTTCTACACTGCAAAACATATCCAAATACTGACCGAGGGAACGACTACCGGCTAGTCGTGTACTACGCCAAAAACTACGGAAATTGAAGATGATCTAATCGATGTCTAAACTGCAATATGATAAACTTATGAAGGACGCAAGTTGCAAGGAGACTGACAAAAACAGAGTTATGATCAAATTCAAATATAACCTGAACGAGACTACAAATTCAAAGTGGAACATGCTGAGGAGAGAAACCCTTGTGTCGTCGGTGAATGAGATTGTCGAGAGTAAACGGAAGTGAACAGTATCCAATTTAGGGAGCAAATGACAATAATAAACACACTGCGTATAGACTTTGCCTTCCGGGTTTCAAGCAAACTTCTATATTTCAGTTTAATAAAAATAAATAGCCAATGGAATTGGCTCCTACCGGTTAAAAAAAAAAGAGCTCATAAAAACCTAACGTTTATTCAATTCGGCAGAAGGACTGACCTCAACATGATGTAATGGCTAGAAAACTTGTTTTGCTAAAACAATTACGACTGAGTAGTGAGTTCGATCCCCACTAGGTATACTTTCTGCCTTACCTTCCCATACTTTCTGCCTTGTGCAACATCTAGTCATAAGATGAGGCGATCTAACTTTTTTGGGCTCTCTGCCTTCGAGCAGAGAGGAACCCAGACAAGCTGGTGCAAATAGATAAGAGCCTGATCATGCGTATGAGGGTCTACGGGGAATTTTTGCACGAGCGTACACGTGTTAAAATCGGCCTTGTTCCATATCCCGCCTTTATAGGGAGGCTCGGATAAATATGAAGAACTGATAGCAGTCAGGAGACACGAGTCAACCTCGTTGTCCTGTCTTTCTCAACATAGCAACAGCGGACTCCCTTTGAAACAACGGTCTCCCAACTCCACTTTATCTCTTCCTCATTGGAAGACGACTAATGTTCATTTCGTAGTCAAAGAGAAGAACATTCTAACTTTCAATATGTGTTTATACTTCTGATATGAGGTAGGATTTATATTATTTACATGGTTCGGACTATTGTCCACATCTGAAGAAATCCGAAGCATACAAAGAGCGAAACGTTGTGAATATGGCAATTAAGATGAGGGCAATAGTTCGAACAATGTAAATAATGTATTCTGACTTTACACGATATAATCATAATTTGTGTATCTTACGTTTAAATATATTTCTTTTATTTAAACACGCAACAGTCTTTTATCATTTTCTCTATTCAAACAGTGACCCAGGGAATCATTCCTCGACAAATGGGGACAGTCCGGCGAGAAACGAACACCGGATCATCTGCTCCTAACAACTAGTGAACGACGATACAACATTTTTCTGTTCTAGAGGTGCCTAGCCATTTTAGCAGACCACGAATTCAACTGACTTATCACAGAATGGAGGAGACTACAACTACACAAACTAAGTTAATGATGAATAGTCTAACATTCAACCCCACTAAATATATGATTCTTGCAATTTTCAACGCAAAGAAATTAGCGTCAATGATATTGCTAAAGGTTGTTGATAAACTAGCCACTGAAATCGCCGTATAAGTGGCCGACTGCCTTGAAACTATGCTCGAAAAATGTCCATATGACATTTTACATCAAGCAATAATTAAACGGATGGGAAAATTATGCTACGCGATTTATTTAACAACATAGAACTTGGTGACGGAACACCCTCTCAATTACTACGTCACATGAGGTTGCTACTTGGAGACAATACAATGGCCGATTCTATTCTAAAAGGTTGGTACCTCTACTAAATCGCTGAAAAAAAAAAGCAACATCGTATGAAGAAAAAAGACCATAAACTTAATACAAACGAACTTTTTCCATCAAAATGTTTATGTTATTATCAAGAAGAAAGATAAAAGTATTTTTAATTATTAAAAAAAAACATGAATCCTTTCTAACACGTTCGAAATTTTGATAAAAATCTTGTTTTGATTTTACTTAGCGGGTAACCAAATCGTTACGATAGTTTACAATGGAAAATGTAATATCACGTAACTCATTTTTTCCGGTGAAAAACACATTAATTTGGAAATTCTTACAAAAATCAAATAATTGTTGGATTTTAATGAAACTTTTAGGACTTATTCAAAAATTCAAAAATGGCCAAAAAAATTGAAAAAATAAAGTTAATTTTATATTCAAATCAATATAATTTCTGTTTGAAATACACCGGAGCATTTTGCTTATTGGAAATAGTAAATTTAATCATTTAGCTTTCAATTAAAACTAAAATAAAAGTTTCAAGAAAACTTTTTTATTTTGAAAAATTCAATTTAAAAGTTAGTTATCGAAAATGACTGGAAGTACCTACTAAAAAGGTTGTTTCTAAATGAATTACCTACAACGAACACGCAAATTTTAGCGCCTATGTCAGAAGATGAAAACTGGTTAGCTGATGTCACTGATAGAATTCATAAAACGAAAAACTACAAGTTTCTGAGACCGATTACTACAATCGGTCTCAGAAAGCAACACAAAAAATACGGAGTTAACACATCTCAAGGAAGCTGTAACTGGATAAAGCAAACAAATAGAGATGATGCATCACCATTATAAACAATAGATCTCGTTCAAGGCGAAGAAGAAGCGCAACCAGACGACATAATAACAGGCTTGGCTTGGCTCAAGAGACGCATACTCTTGGTACCATAAAAAAAATCGGTAGCAACACGCAATAAGCCAAGCGAGTTACAGAACAAAAAACAAAAGGTTCAGAAACGCTGATCATCCAGTCAATAAGTGTGACCACATTACCTGGACAAGCAATAAAAAATCGCCTATTCTACATCAAAGACAGCTCCACTAAAATAAACTTCCTGATAGAAACAGACCCGCAGTTTAGTGTTATCCCAGCGGTGGATGGACCGTTGTGTACCGGACATTTGCGTATCGGACATTGGCGTACCAGACAATTGCGTCCCTAGACAAATGCACACTTGGATAATTGCGTACATCTGATAATTTTTTAAAGTTATATTTTCTTAGGCGTTGCTAATTGTAAACCAAATTTTAATTATTCTAAAAAAGCAAAAACATAGTTAACATAACAATTCTGTTATCAAAAATAAAACTGCAAATTAGAGAATCATTTTAAGTCAGTCGGTCAGTTAAGTGCCATACGTGATACACGCTTTGGGCGATCATGTCTCAAAAGAGACATGGCAGACTAGGCGGAAGATTATCCCGCAGCAGGTTGCCATTACTTTCTGCGGTAGACTATTTGCTAGACAAGGCTATAGAACCCAATCTGTCCTGTTATTTAACCCATAACTGGAGGAAAGAGACGGATTAATACATTTCCCAAGGGTATTTGCGCGTAAGTAAATAAAACTAATTCAACTGGAACTCGAACTCGGCTCCCAGATTTCTCGTTCTGAGCCGATATCCACTGCACCACAACGCACATTTGGTCCCGGGCATGACGGGAAACTGCATCTAACAGCATGGCCTCTGATTGGGAGGTTGTGAAGAGCATGGAACCACCTCTTAATTGCTGTTGTTCTCAGGTCGCTCTGATCCGGAGTGGTAGCACCTGTTAGGGTCCCAGCTATGCGTAAATAGTTAACCCCCAAACTGGGGTCAAAACACTATGAAAGTATAAAAATAGACTTTTACAGAAAAATACACATTTTTGAAGGAAAAACATTACCAACAATACATTTTTGAAGAAAAAATTATTACCATAACACATTTTTGAAGGAGAAAATTATTCTCAGCAAAACATTTTTTAATACAAAACTAGAAGAGATTTTCAGTTTTCTAAAATAAAAAAGAATAAGAACAAAATTTATATTAAAATCTGACTAAATCAACCTTCTCACTATAACCGAACATTAAAAAAATACCTTAAGTCCCCACTTTTTGGCATTAAATAACCAATAGAGGTTGATATGCCATTAAACAAAGCTCAAACTCAAAATCACAACGCACATTAATGTGGGGTTACAGAACACCTGGATTAAAAAGGGAGAATTTAATGCGGGATCTCCTCTCCACAAAATACAACACAAATTTCAGGAAAAGACAACGCAATAAGAAATGTTTGTATAAAATTAGAAAATAGTAAATTTAACAATATATATACAGAATAAAGAATTTGTATATTTCTTTTGTATTTTTTGTTTGATAGGAAAATGTCTTTTAGATTTAAGCGAATGTTGGTTGAACAAAAAAGACAGTCAAACCCCAACTCTTACAACCCCGGTCTTCGTTTTGCTCGCCTCTTTTATTAAGAGAACCGGCTTCATATACTCCATTTGTGACGAATTTGTCTTTTTAGCGCGAACGTGCTAACATACGACTCAAGTACAACCTCACTTCTCTGAGAATAAACAATTTACGTCTTCATCGATTGGTTTTCAAGGTACACAACAAAACGCTATTATTTTTATCACCTTGCTATTAGTTATTTTGCCGTTCTTTTATAAACTACAGAGATTCTTATTTTAAAAAGAAAGTCCTAGATCAAAACATCCTTAATTTTAATCTCGATTCTTATAGAAGAATCGAGGTTAAAATTAAGGATGTTTTGATCTAGAAAATCCATTTATCTTTAAAGGTTCCAAATTATTACTGTTCGAGTAATTTTCCATTAGTAATCTGATATCCTTTGTACACTTACAAAAAGATTGTATTTCTAAATTAACTTTCTGTACATTAACATTTCAAAGATTTTACGGAATATCTTGGTTGTTCGAAGACACCACTCTTTCACTTGGTGTTTTCTGTTTTACGGCACATCCTCTCTCACTATCATTTTTACCATTTCAGGGGTGACATCGCCCCTGCCACATCACGACATTGTTGCATTATTTTTTTTACTTTTTTATTTAATAACGCTTCTGACGCTGAACGTTTTTTAGTTCAGTTAAACTCTTTACATGCCTCTCTTCAGTTTACTATGAAGACAGAGAAGGATAGATGTCTCCCCGCGAATATACGTTCAGGCAGCCCTCTTAGAACTATAAGAACAACCCAAGCAGTTCTGGATTCAGCAATTGGCCAACACCTGCTGGACAATCAAGCATGTGCCTCCTCGTATGAGGACAATTGGTTTTCTGTTCTGCACAGTGCTCGATCGGCATATCATCTTCGTGTTTTGGAGGCTATTTGCCTATTTGCCTAAAAATACAGCAGCCAAGCCTGTGCAGGCAGAAAGAGCAGTTCCTTCGCTCCTTGCAATTACTGGCGAGTTTGTGAGTGTAACATTTTTTCTCTTTTATTTCACTCTTGTGGAATTATATGTATACACCCACCCATTTTAATATTTTTTTTTCATTAAAGTTTACTTTTAAACGAGTTCCATCTTCTCCTGGTATTGTGAGTATTCCCTTTTGGTATTGTCCTTGTTTATGACTCTTTATAATTTAGGCCAACGAAGCCCTTGATATATATATATATATATATATATATATATATATATATATATATATATATATATATATATATTAACGAAACTTGGTTATAAACAACCGACAATTTGAAATGAATTGTTTGAACATTATTTTTTTTTTTATCGATATTCGTATTTAAGTAGATACTTTGTTTTTTTAATTAAACAGTATTATATATATATATTTATATCTACTGGCCTGATTATTTACGATAAATTGTTATTACGAAAATGTGTGCCATTCGGCAGGATTCGAACCTGCGACCCCTATCTACATAGGGGAAGCTACCATTTGATCTGGCAACGTCTTAGACCGCTCGACCACGAATATTACATTTTCGTAATAATTCATCGTAAATACTCAGGCCAGTAGATATAAATATATAATACTGTTTAATTAAAAAAAACAGAATATCTACTTAAATACGAGTATCGATAAAAAAAATAATGTTCTATATATATATATATATATATATATATATATATATATATATAGTCATCCGCAGACAGATCTGTTTCGCTGTATTACAGCTCATCAGTACGGCTTAGACTCCGGTCGCTTGCTAGGAAGTGTTTAAATCCAAACACTGAAACAAACATATGATTGTAGGGAAGAGGACATATTTAGAAGAAATTATGTACATGTTCTAATACATAATTTATAATATATATATATATATATATATATATATATATATATATATATATATATATATAAAGGAAGGTGAAAGCAGGAAAAAAATCGTAGTGATATTTACTGCAAGTTGTGCCAGGCGGAAAAATTGGCCATAATAACATTTAGAAATAAAGTCGAATTGTTGAATGGGAGAAGTGAAGTAATGTCAAGATGTAGGCGTCTTTAAAAAAGAATCCCTGGGTACATACGAACCCGGGGTGGGGGGGTCTCTTTGTCGCTAATCTACCACCCATTTTGGGAGTGAACGAGTTCTGTTTCTGTCTCCAATGTGCTTTTCCACTTCTCTATTTTCTCCAACTATTTTTCTCCTCCTCTTTCTTTACTCCCACTCTTCCAGTGTTAGTATATTTTGGGAGTGACCTCTAATGGAATTACCGCACCTATGCCTAAAGATACCTAACGTCTGAAACCCGAGTAGCTTAGTGTGCATTCCACACTTTGTCAGTTTATTTTTGCCCTACTTTCTTCCGATAGTATTAAGTATTTATTTCGTTGTTTAATGCCTTCGGAGACGGTTATTTGAAACCTTCCAGCCATATATTATTGTTGTTAAATATAATAATAACAATAACAATAATAATAATATGAGTAATAGTTACGATTGGAAGTTTATTCCACAGTTAGATATTTACTTTAAAAAGTGCTCAATACAAAAATAGAGAATAAATATATGGTAATTATTATTATCATTATTATTTTGACATACTGCAACTTCACAGGTATAAAATTTCGGTGTTATCAAGTTGCAGTATGTAATAATAATAATAATAATAATAATAATAATAACAATAATAATAAATCACACACACACACACACACACACACACACACACACACACACACACACATTATTCTTAAGAAAAGGGATCGTAATTTATTCAAACCAGATACAAAAGTATAACGACGATTAAGATTTTTAGTTATATTTCGACCAACAATTGTTCAGAAATAATCGTCGGTAAATTAAAACAAAGTAATTAATTTTTAAAAAATGATTATCAACGACTGAATTTAAGATCAAAACTAAGGGAAAGGGGAGGAAATAAATATTTTTCACCAGGTAACAGCTTCCCCGAACAAGGCCAACTTATGATTTAACTCTCTCTATGTTGACAGGGCAGTTATAATCACAAATTCCAATATATATAGCTGGAATAGAATCCGTGACTTGTGCAAGGCATAAAAAAATAGGATAATAATTAGTCCTGCAAGCAACAGAATTTAATAAGTGCACGCCAATAATGGAGACATAAGTCTGTAAACACCCGGATCTCACAGGCTCATGTCTCTGCACCTGGCCAGTGACATACTGGGCGATCCTAAACTCCTCTGGATAGACTTGCTTATGTAGTCTATCTCACATCGACATTTATATTGATATATAACAAGATTTTGCTGATTGGCAGTCGAGACACCCTTGCGGAACGAGGGGAAAGCCCTAGTTGAAAAAGAAATCCAGGGCTAATACTGCATTGAAACACCGTATGATGGAAAAAGAAATTTTATCAGCATATGTCTGACTAACGGGACCAAGCCACGGCAGTCTAACATATACAGTACATTAAGAAGGCCCACACATCTTACTTTCATTAAACTTAGCAATTTTCCGTTCAATGATAAAAGTTAAAAGAGACAGACTTAACAGTCATCTCCATCAACTCAAAAGACGCTCCCAAGAAAAGATGTAGGCTTTGTCGGGGCCACGATACAAAATGTCAGAACAAATACCAATTGTTTCATCAAGCGTCACATTTGTGAACTGACTTGATATATCAAACGACACAAAATACTCGGTGTCGGAATTAGATTTCAATCCACACATACAAATCAGCGAAATGAATCTAGTCAGGCGCACAATACTCCGAATAAAATGATAAAACCGAATCGATTACTTCAACAAACCACTTAGCCGTCGAACTCAGCATAGACAAAATGGGCTTAAGTGGAACATACTCTTTATTAATTTTTGGTAACCCATCAATACGAGGACGTTGGAATTAACAGATTTATAGATTTCTTTAGCCAGAAATGCTCCCTTGTTAAGTTCTAACAATCTTTTCTCTAATCGAATTTCATTTTTTATGGTGTTATATATCGCCGTACGACGACAAAACAACAAACACGCATATATAAAAATATAAGGTTATATTTTTATTAATAACGACGAACCGTGTGGAATAGAGAACGGAAGGGTGAGAGGCACATAGAATGGGTTGACGGGAGTGTATTCTTGCCGTGGTGTTTCTCTGCTTCCACTGGCCGTTCTCTGCTGGCGAATCCGTGTGTCGAGGTCTTTTTATAGTCTCTAGAACCGGGACTTTCCTTCCGGTTTTGCCTCGCCCACGCAACGCCTACGTAATTCTAAGAGACACCTGATCTGTTTGCCTCTGTAGCCATTTCCGCCGCTGTCGGAAATAAGGTCAAATGACATCCGCTCCGGCCTCGACAGAATGTATTTCACAAACACCTGTCTTGTCGCTTCGCCGCCCCCTTCACCGACGGGAAACACCATCGCTTGCATCACTTCCTCGGGTGGGGCCAGATTGTTATATTACACTCCTCGCCCTCCCATTTTCCAAAATGTTCACCTAAGAACATTTTAAGCGCAACACCCTCACCCCCCATGCCACACAAGCCCGACAATTGTACAAAACATGTGCACGCCGAAACAACAAAACATGTGCACGCCGAAACAAACAAAACAACAAAAAAAAAAAAAATATATGGGGGAGCCTACATCGGCAACCCAACAATGTTCGTGTCCATTGTGGAATTTTCCTGTACAAAAAACACAGAATCTCTTGCGTATGCTTCATGATGCAGTGTTGGAAGCCAAAATGAGTGAGACTGCCACAAAAGTGATGATAGAATTACTTGGGACTTATACAGAGGATAATGTTCTTCCAGCTCGATGTTTCATTGTTCTTTTTTTTTATTTTTATTTTTATTTTTTTTTATTTATTTTTTTATTTTTAAGTTTCTGTAACTTTCAATGTTCGTTTCCTTTCTCGACTCTGTCCATACGCGTAGACGCCTCGATGCACGACCATATGATAATAGGCGGTAACCGCGCCCCAGTTTCTAAACTGACATCGAGTAAATGACCTTTGACCAACCCCATGCGTGTTTCCGCTCGAGTTTATTGTTACACATGTAACTTCATTTAATTTAATTTAATTTCAAACATACTATGTTTGAACACAGAAAAATGGCCATTATCTGCAGTACATATCATTCATAGTCTGACCGAGAAATGTTCAATAGAAAACGAAGAAAATTACCCTGATTCCAACGTTAATCCGCATGCAATTTACTTGTGGAGGATTAGAGGTTTCATCTATCTTAATTTAGTCTAAAAAAATTGACCCGTGACTCTTAATTCATTAGTTTGTATCTTCCGCATGTTTTGCTATAAGGAAGGTGACCTAACTATTTCACTTAAACTATCGTTAATCCTCCCACTGCTTTCTTTCCCAATCCTATAGCATATCAGCCAATAAGTCTACAAGACTTTTCAGTTGTTCTTTCTTTTTGTTCCGATCAACTGTGGAATCTGCAGGTCTATCCGTGCTTTTTGCCCCAACAGACGTTTCGCACTTTGAGCAATCATCCTCGAACGTGGATGAAACATTATTTATACCACCGATTCTATCATCACTATCAATAGTTGACACGTTTTTATTCGCCATTTTACGTCGCGTCATGATGCGACGCTCCATTAATGGAACATCAGACTCATCGTCTGATTCCACACGTTGGTGTCGATATTTGTGCACTGGAAAGTCGGTCTGTTCCGCTCCGGATTCGTCATCCGAATCACTGGATTCTAAAGCAACCTTTGCGAAAGGAAAAGGAGGGAAGTCACATTCCTGTATGTGGGGTTGCTGCCTCTTTAGGTTTCTTGTCTGACACGGGATACATTTACCTACGAAATCATTTATTTCTCTAAGTAAACAAGGCCAGAAATACTTTTGTTTTATTGAGTGGAATGTCTTATCCACCCCCATATGGCCACTGTCATCATGGTATTGAACTAGCACCATTTTTCTAAGGTGAGATGGTACATACAGCCTGATGAGGGGTTCATCATCAGGTTGAGACAAATAGTACACCACCTCATCCATTACTATATATCTCTTCTGTTCTGCTTTGGTAGCCCTACCATTTCGTAATCTAATCTTCAGGTCTAAGATGTTTTTGTCTGATTCTTGCTCCCTGATTATGTCTATTCCTTTCAATGTGGGCCGTTCGGGTGCCTCTGATGAATTTCCGACATTTTTATGGGCTGCTAATTCTTCCGGCTCCATTAGGTTGGAATTTATAACACTAACCAAGTAATTTCTATCATCTATCTCTACTGGAGAAGCAATATGGTCTTCGTTCACATCAACAGCGCGTGATAAGAGATCCGCGCAAACATTATCCTTACCCTTAAGATACTGTATGCTGCAATTGTAGCCAGACATGCTCAGAGCCCAAGTCTGTATCTTCTTATTTTGTATGGGCGAGTTAAGTAAGTGCTCCAGGGGCCTATGATCAGTGTATATTGTGAATGTTGCGCCATGCAGGTAGTGATTCAGTTTTTGAAGAGCATAGTGTATGGCATAAGCCTCTTTCTCTATAGTTGACCACCTCGTTTGTGTGTCACTTAATTTATGGGACAATAAATAAATTGGTTTTTCTACATCCTTCCTATTTTCCTTATCGTACACCACCTGGGATAGGCATGCGCCAATCGATTGATCGGATGCGTCAGTATATAACCTATACGCCTTATTTGGGTTGGGATAGGCTAGTGTTACCATCTCCGCGAGCTTCGTTTTTAGTGTATCGAAAGCGGTTTGGCAAGCATCGTCCCATTGGAATCGTGCATATTTCCTTGTCAAATTGACCAGCGGTTCGGCTATATCAGAGAAATTTCTAATAAAGCGGCGATAGTATGAGGTCATCCCAATAAAAGCTCTTACTTGCCTAACAGTGGTTGGAGTAGAAACTGACTTTATAGCCTTGACTTTATTGAGGCCTGGTTGTATTCCCTCTTCACTTATCTTGAACCCCAGGTATTGGGTCTCTTTCTTAAAGAACTCACACTTAGCTGGCTTCAATTTAAGGTTGTGCTTACGTAGACTACTCAAGACTGTGTCTATATGTCTTAAATGATCTTCCACCGTATTTGAAAATATCAGAATATCATCTAAATATGCCAGAGCAAAATATTCCTGTCCCTGTAAAACAACTGACATTAATTCCTGGAAGATGCCGGGTGCGTTTGCAAGTCCAAATGGCATAACATTAAAATGAAACAGACCCTTGTGGCAGGTGAATGCACTTTTTTCTTTGTCATCATCATGAAGCTTAACTTGCCAGTACCCTGATTTTAAATCAAGCTTCGAAAAGTACCTTGCCGAACCAAGTGATGCCAGTATATCATCGATGACAGGAAGAGGTCGAGCATATTTCTTTGTAATCTTATTAAGTGCTCTAAAGTCTACACAAAATCTCTTACCACCGTCTTTCTTCTCTACTAAAACTACTGGAAAACCCCACGGGCTATTGGATCTCTCAATTACACCTGCCTGCATCATTTCGTCGATTGCTGAATCCATTGTCTTTCTTTGTTTGAGGGGTGTGCGATATGGGCGTTTTCTTATGGGCTCATGCGTTCCAGTATCGATACGCATCTCCACAGTATCGGTTCTGCCCAGGTTCTTGTCGTCACTAACGAACATGTCCCTATTTCTTTTTAGCAATTTGTTAATTTCAGGCTTGAATTCCTCCGGTACATGTACCTGTTCCAAATCTACATCAGGACTTTTATTATTTTGTTTATCGGGCATAGTAATTTCAGTAATATCACCCGCCCTTTCCAATTTAGCCAGCGGACACCCCCGTCTCAAAGTGATTGTCTGGTTAGTGTTATTCATTATCAGCAACTGAAACTTACGAGACTTTGGCATTTTTACAACTGCGTTGGCTACTGATACACCACATAAGTTGCTAACATATCCACTACTCAGCTGTTCGATTTCATATTCTTTGCCACGTCCATTTCTCAGCCTGGTTAATCCCAGACAAGCATGCAGGTGTTGAGGTCTTAATGTTACTTTTTGAGCTAACCTAACAATAGAGGAAATATGAACATCCTCCTCTAATGCCACGTATTCTTCACCAATCTTCAATGCCCCCAAATCGAAATACATTCTCACCCCGTTCTGCATCAGCCAATCTCGGCCAAGTATAACGTTTCTATTGAGATTTTTCACGACTAAAAAATCATGGGGTATGGACTTACTTCCTATCTGGACCTGTAGACGACAAAGGCCTTCAACGTATAACGGGGATCCATTCGCAGTTCGAAGTTTAATGTCCCTCTTTTGCAGTTCAAGTCCCAGTCGCAATTTTTTAAATACCCTACAGCTTATAACCGATACCTCTGCTCCCGTATCTACCAATGCCCTATAAGGTCTACGTTCTATTCTAATAAAGATGGAATTTGGCGCGCCCATATTACCAACTATGTGCGTTGGTACGTCTTGTTCCGTTTGTTGGGCGTCGCACGAACGGACCTCTGCCGTTTCCCGGGGCGCGTCTACAAAATTTCGCTATGTGGCCTTCTTTCCCACAATTCCAACACCTAACAACGCTCCCGTTCCTCTCCCGCTCACGAGTCTTGTATTTAGTTCCCCTATTACCAACTTTTCTATTGTTCTTATTCCTATTATTATTAGTATTAGATTCAGCGGGGCTTACGGCTTCTATCGGTACCCGTCTCCGAGAGTGGCAAATTTCCATAGGCTCCTCTTCGTATTCAGAGTTTGCATCGAGTCGAATTTTCCATCTCAACTCAGATAACGCTTTCTGATAGGCAGCCTCTAGTGTTTGTGGCTCATCCTTCATAACTGCCATCTTTATTTCCCGATCCCTTAGACCTTTTATGAAAAATCCTAGAACTTGTTTTGTCACAACTTCATTCCTCCCGTCAACCCCAACATATGCGCCCTCCGCTAGGCGTACTACTCTCTGCATGTAGTCCTGCACCCCCTCCGTTCTACCCTGCTTAATGTTCACTAATTCGACTAACCGTGCGTCGGGGTCTAAAACCAATCCGTAATATTCCTTTAAAGAAGTTTTTAACTCCTTCCATGTGAGTTGTGGGTTATTAGAGATTAGTCTATATACATAGTGTCCAACAGCTCCCCTTGTTGTGAGAAGAGCTGCCTGACACTTGTCTTCTTCTGCCACGCGCACAACTTTAAAATACCTCTCCATATCCTCCAACCAAGCACTACAACCACCATCTTCTTTGCATGCTAATGGCTGTATATTTTTTAAAAAAGATTCTCCCCTTAAAGTGTTCGACACCGAACAAGCCACATTTCTCAATTCTAGGGTCAGACCTTGAACAAAATCGGCAAAAGTATGCTGTTCCATTTTTTTTTTTTTTTTTTTTTAATTAGACTTATGAACAAGAGCAGAACACACACAAGATCGAATCAAAAGTCACCTACCTTTCGTTGATGTCGTCCGGTTGCTTTCTATTTTCGTCTTCTATCTGGTAGTTTTAATTCCGTTGAATTTCAATTGTCGCCGTGGTAACCAAGCTCGTATCTATCTGTTTTGTTGTTGTTGTTGTCTTAAAACAGCAAGTCACTGGGCACCAATTTGCGTATGTTATATATCGCCGTACGACGACAAAACAACAAACACGCATATATAAAAATATAAGGTTATATTTTTATTAATAACGACGAACCGTGTGGAATAGAGAACGGAAGGGTGAGAGGCACATAGAATGGGTTGACGGGAGTGTATTCTTGCCGTGGTGTTTCTCTGCTTCCACTGGCCGTTCTCTGCTGGCGAATCCGTGTGTCGAGGTCTTTTTATAGTCTCTAGAACCGGGACTTTCCTTCCGGTTTTGCCTCGCCCACGCAACGCCTACGTAATTCTAAGAGACACCTGATCTGTTTGCCTCTGTAGCCATTTCCGCCGCTGTCGGAAATAAGGTCAAATGACATCCGCTCCGGCCTCGACAGGATGTATTTCACAAACACCTGTCTTGTCGCTTCACCGCCCCCTTCACCGACGGGGAACACCATCGCTTGCATCACTTCCTCGGGTGGGGCCAGATTGTTATATTACAATGGTATCGTCACAATTGACGTCTACTAATTTCCGAAATTTACTGTTATCATAACATTTTATTGACGCAATCAGAATAATTTAATATTACTACTCCAGCACCTTTGTCAGGTCTGGTAATATTTTTTTTATAATCGTATCCCCCCAAGCAAGGCATTATACTACCACTGTTGTGCAGGGGGTTTGTAGCGGATAAGAAATGAATTAAAATCAACTTTCTTATTCACATTTACAATGATATGTGAAATCCTGGTTTTCCCAAATAGAAAAAGGATTAACCATATGCTCAGCGAAAAAGTCGAAACCAAATTTCGCAAGTAGGTTTTAAAATGATTTTTGGCGAATGGGAGCGACTTGCAAGATCAAAAAGGACTTCGCGAGTAAGTGTGAAAAATCTAGATTACAATAATTTTAACATACAAAAAATGTATATTTCATTATTCCACTCTTCTACACTAATCCACACATTCCAGCTGACAACCAACTTTCTGATGAAAAACCTTCTTGTGATAATTCTGCATAAAACTTGTAAGCTGTAGGGAGTTCGGTTAAGGGCCGGAATTAAATAAACATTAACCAGCTCCCTATAGCTACAGGTTACATAGAAGGAAAGTTGTGAGAAGGTGTGACAGAATACAAGGGTTGTCAGGAAGCGAGTAGGAGAGGGATGAGAATATTACAGAAATGAGATGAGAGCATGAGAGGAAGGATGCAAGTTAGTGAGATAGGATATGACTATTGACTTTACATTTGAATTCTTGGAGATTGCAGCTGTCGGGGAAGCAAGTAAATGGAAGGGAATTCCACAGGCGGGAAGTGCGAGAAAAGAAGCTGTTGTAGTAGAACAACAATGTCTTGGTTTTTAACAACTTAGCCGTTTGAAAGTGGTTCTTCTGCCAGCTAAACCCAATGTGAATAAATAATGGAATTAATAAAACAATATGCTAAGCCTTTTTAACGAGCTTTCAGACGAAACAGTTGTTCCGCAGAGTTAAGCAGGTGTCCAGATAACCGAGAAAGATGCATTTGGAAATTACTGAATACATTGTGGGGATAGAATATCCTATCCACCCTCTAACTACATTCCAGTCTTATGGAATCTTCCAATTCTGTGTATTTAGCCAACCAGGGCTCGAGATTGTTATCCAAGCAATTTCATTGGCTAAGGCCTGGTTTGGCGCGTAAAAAGGGACGCTCAAATTCTGAGTCAACCGGCCCTTTCTAACAACTATATAAAGAGCATATTTTGCCCCTTTTTCTTCAGTGATTTTTCTGCCACCAGAATCCACGTCACTCAAGCCCTTGATTCTTTCAAGCCGCACCATTACTTTCGCGCGCTTTCTCTCACCCACTTTTCACTATAAAACTTTATCAGGCTTTTGGATTCTGGAATCACTCATTCACTTACTTCACACACAGTTTCACTTGTTGCATACACTCTAACCCATACCTTTCCAAATAACTCACACAGGTTTCTTTCAGCGAGAGACTCAATTTCCAAAACCTATGAACATTTTATTGAACACAACTTTGTTCTATTTTTCCTAACACAAAAGTTACGAGACATTGTGGTTTTCACGTATAAAGATCCACTGTTCGGACTTTTCATACAAACACAAGATTTTATTCCAAACAAATTACATGAATCCCGAACAATGTCTATATATTAATGTGAATATTCCATTTCATGTTTCTATCTCGTATAACTAAAGGTATGCATGTTTTGTTCTTTGCACACAACTTTAATTTGCAAATACTGAACTTTAAATTTGATGCAACAAGTAATATTGATTTAACTACGTATCTTTAACACAATTCTGATACAGTTATCTCTTTTGAACTTTTCTGTTTTGTGAAATATTTTACTGAATAGCTTTTAACTACATATTTGATCACATATCAAACACTTGTAATATAACAATCTGGCCCCACCCGAGGAAGGCTGATGCAAGCGAGGGTGTTTCCGGTCATTGAAAGGAACGGATGTCGTTTGACCTTATTTCCGGCAGCAGCGGAAATAACTACAGAGGCAAACAGAACAGGTGTCTCTGAGAATTACGTGGCCGTGCGTGGGCGAGGCAAAACCGGAAGAAAAAGTCCCGGTTCTGGAAGATTATAAAAAGACCTCGTCACACGGATTCGCCAGTAGTAGTAGAGGAGCAACAGAGATCGGCCGGTGAAGAGAGAGACACAACAGATAGGACTACACTCCCGTCAACCCATTAGAAGCGCGCTCTCTCAATTCTCTGTTCCCTATGCTACACGGTTCATCGTCATTAATAAAAATATAACTTTATATTTTTATATATGTGTGTGTTTGCTGTTTTGAGACACATAATTGGTGCCCAGTGACTTGCTGTTTTGAGACAACAAAACAGTTAGATGCGAGCTGGTTGCCACAGCGACGATTGAAATTCAACGGACTTAAAACTACCAGATAGAAAGAAAAAAGAAGATGAAAATATATAGCAGCCGCACGACTATAGACATCAGCCAAGGTAGGTGACTCTTTGATTTGATAGTGTGTGTATTTTCTGCTCGTGTTTATAAGTCTAGTTAGAAAAAAAAAATGGAACAGCATACTTTTGCCGATCTGACCCTAGAATTGAGAAATATGGATTGTTCGGTGTCGAACACATTAAGGGTAGAACGGAGGGGGTGCAGGACTACATGCAGAGAGTAGTACGCCTAGCGGGAGCGCATAGGTTGGGGTTGACGGGAGGAATAAAGTTGAGATATTTACCTATCTGTAAGTATAAAACATCTGAGTTAATGATTTATTTTTTTTGTTAATATTTTACCATATATGTGAAGTGAGTTTACTGGTATGTTGCTTAATTAATCTTACTTTTATTGAGTAAGTGAAATGTAAAATCATGTAAAGGAAGTTTCTTCTACTCTTTAAAGTGGATAATTGGATTAACTTGTTGATAACAATGTTTTCTTTGGTTTGTGCAGTGTTAGGTTTTCTTTTTTTTTTGATTTCTTTTCAATGACTGTACACTACAAAATGATTTACATTTCTATGTTTGTGAATTATGCTTTTGTGCAGGTTCCCATCAATTCAACATCCTCTGTGAATTTTCATTTATGTGACTTGGGAAATATCTTTTGAAGATATATTAATTTCTGAAAACTTTATATTGACACGGATAGACCTGCAGATTCCACAGTTGATCGGAACAAAAAGAAAGAACAACTGAAAAGTCTTGTAGACTTATTGGCTGATATGCTATAGGATTGGGAAAGAAGCAGTGGGAGGATTAACGATAGTTTAAGTGAAATAGTTAGGAAGATACAAACGTGGAAAATTATTAATAGTATCTAAAGCATAAAGTAAATTATACGTCTCTGGTTCAGTGGTTTGGTCCCCAATTACGCAGAAATTTCCCAATTTTTCAGTGGACACCATGCCGGTAGAATTGCGCGATATGGAGGAGATTCCTATCCGCAAACTAGTAAATACCTTGGAACAGATAGATATGGAAAGATTTAGTGAAGGATATGAAGAACTCCCGAAGAAGTTGACGATAGGAGTCATTGCTGGCATAGTCGGCGTTATGATAATCCTTGGAATAATAGCTAGGAAGCGGATTTTTAAGTGTGAAAGAAGCAACAGTGCTTCGGGAAAGGAAAGGGAGTTATCCGTTGTGAATAGTACTCCGGGGTCAACGGGTATTCAACACTCAAATGTCTCTGCGTTAAACAGAGAGATGTCAACAAATCAGATATGCTTGGATTCGAATCCAGAGGAAGTAGTTCAGGGAATAGAAGACATTGTACAAACTAAGGAACTACGAGCCACGGGTCCATTTTTTGAGACTAAATTAATATAGATGAAACCTCTAATCCTCCACAAGTAAATTGCATGCGGATTAACGTTGGAATCAGGGTAATTTTCTTCATTTTCTATTGAACATTTCTCGGTCAGACTATGAATGATATGTACTGCAGATAATGGCCATTTTTCTGTGTTCAAACATAGTATGTTTGAAATTAAATTACATTAAATGAAGTTACATGTGTAACAATAAACTCGAGCAGAAACACGCATGGTGTTGGTCAAAGGTCATTTACTCGATGTCAGTTTAGAAACTGGGGCGCGGTTACCGCCTATAATCATGTGGTTATGCATCGAAGAGTCTACGCTTATGGACAGAGTCGAGAAGGAAAATGAACATTTTTAAGAACTTTGCCCAATTCTGTGAAAATGCATATTAAAAAAAAAAAAAAAAAAGAACAATGAAACATCGAGCTGGTAGAACAATTTTCACGATGGACACGAACATTGTTGGGTTGCCGATGTAGGCTCCCCTATATATTTTTGTTGTTGTTTTTTTTTTGTTTCGGCATGCACATGTTTTGTTGTTTTGGCGTGCACATGTTTTATACAATTGTCGGGCTTGTGTGGCATGGGGAGGAGTGTGAGGGTGTTGCGCTTAAAATGTTCTTAGGTGAACATTTTGGAAAATGGGAGGGCGAGGAATGTAATATAACAATCTGGCCCCACCCGAGGAAGGCTGATGCAAGCGAGGGTGTTTCCGGTCGTTGAAAGGAACGGATGTCGTTTTGACCTTATTTCCGGCAGCAGCGGAAATAACTACAGAGGCAAACAGAACAAGTGTCTCTGAGAATTACGTGGGCGTGCGTGGGCGAGGCAAAACCGGAAGAAAAAGTCCCGGTTCTGGAAGATTATATAAAGACCTCGTCACACGGATTCGCCAGTAGTAGTAGAGGAGCGACAGAGATCGGCCGGTGAAGAGAGACACAACAGATAAGACTACTCTCCCGTCAACCCATTTGAAGCGCGCTCTCTCAATTCTCTGTTCCCTATTCTACACGGTCCATCGTCAATAATAAAAATATAACTTCATATTTTTATATATATGCGCGTTTGTTGTTTGTCGATATATAACACACTGTCATCTTCTAACTTCTGATCGTCGAGTTAATACTGTAGTAGACGAGGGGTCCACTTACTAATTTATGTTTGCGAGTCGACTCGACGTAACATGGTGTCATGATTTAAAGCAGGATTTAAGAAAGAACAAAAAGGCGAAAGTAACCAGAAAGACAATGTATTGACAAAGGTTACATGGGGTTGAGAGAGCATGCATAAGAAAGTGAAAAGGAAAGAGTCATTCCCCTTCGTCTGTTCGTAGAAACAAAATAAGATGTATGAAGTTTTTTCTCTAGCTGAAAGAAAGGTTTGTACAATTGTTTAGATTATCGTCAAGAGTTCAAAGTTCAAATCCTTGATGAAATTATTCAGACAGAAAACAAGGTTCTGTGTCTGTGTATGCGTTTAGGCAAGAAAGTCAGACAGAAGACAAAGTTCTGTGTCTGTGTGTGCGTTGAGTAGAGAGAGAGAGACTTACATGCGAATGTAGCAGTCGGTGGATTTCTACTGACGAAGGTTGGAAAAATTGTGGATTTACGTGTAGGAAGTTATTTTATGTAAAGTCCTGTTTGAATGAAAGTTAATGTGCATAGTGTTAATGTAGGAGAAGAAAAATAAAATAAATTTTTTTGCGCCACTAATTGCTACACGCAATTAGTGCGCGTGTGTTGTGTGAGTTAGGAAGACATTGCTCTTGTCCCGGGACGAAATCCTAACTAGTGTACCACGTGCTGTTTTCCGTTTTTATTAGCATCGTTTTTGACGAGAACCAGTCATCACGTGGAACGCCGAGTGACCATGCGTGTGTGTGTGTGGGGGGGGGGGGGTGTCAATGTATGAAACCCTACAAATACCCCCCTTAGATTGAAACAAATATTAAAAATATTTTTTTCAATATGTCCGTGTATATGGTGGTTTGATTACGTTGATGATGATGCTGGTAGCAGTAGTAGGAGTCATG
Organism: Ascarosepion bandense; assembly: GCA_037127315.1. Lineage (NCBI taxonomy): Eukaryota > Metazoa > Mollusca > Cephalopoda > Sepiida > Sepiidae > Ascarosepion > Ascarosepion bandense. The sequence continues at coordinate 195,475 of JBBBDQ010000910.1, read as the reverse complement.
CCAAAAATGACAGAAAAGGCTGGTTGCTGAAAAAAAAAAAAGGTGTGGGAGAAGGTTGCTGGAACGTATGACTGCTTAGACTGATGGTCCGCCATATTGGATCCTCGAAAAGCACATGGTGAAATGGAAGAGTGAGAAAAATTTGTGAAAGGTGAATTTTTTGGTTGTCTCTCGTAGGCTGAAGAGAAGAAGAGTCTGAAATGCGATGCGCGTGACTAGGGATTTTGCAGCAGTGTCCCCTATCAGAGTGCCAGGATGTGGCATGCTCTGGAAAATTCTCGGTGGTTGATATGGCTGTTAAAAATCTTCTAATTTATTCCAATGTTCCACGTTGAGTTGCTTGCGTTTGTAAGAGTTTCCGTGTTTTGCTGAACGTGTGAATTTATGTTGGTGTTAGAAGAATTAACAGTTGGTTATAAACTTTGATTTGCAAAGTGGTCGATTGAAGCTTGTGTTGATACCGAGTGTCGACGCGTGTTTGAGAGAACTAAAAAGATATCTGGGTTTAATGTCGAATTTTCTTTGGAGGTCTCAATTCTCCAGTATAAATAATTCGGCTTGTCGATCTCCTTAGAGTTCTGATTGAGTGCCATTGCGTTGAATGTTGAAAAACGTCTTTAAGTCGACGTTGTGCCACTCTTTTTCTGGAAAACCTGGGAGAGAGAGATGACAGTTGTGCTGTCTAGTGTGCAATTGTAAAAATTCTGTGTGGGGTCGCCATCTTAGAGTCCTTTAGAAAAAGTTGGGAGATAACGACGTTGAATAGTAGTTCTTGTTGATAGACAAAGAAGAATGCTGAGTCCCGTTTCCAACGATGCTGGACTGAATTACGCCGAATCGACATCACGTCGGCGGTCACCATTGTAGTAGACGAAGGTTACATGAGGTCAAGTTTTAAAGCAGGATTTAAGAAAGAACAAAAAGGCGAAAGTAACCAGAAAGACAATGTATTGACAAAGGTTACATGGGGTTGAGAGAGCATGCATAAGAAAGTGAAAAGGAAAGAGTCATTCCCCTTCGTCTGTTCGTAGAAACAAAATAAGATGTATGAAGTTTTTTCTCTAGCTGAAAGAAAGGTTTGTACAATTGTTTAGATTATCGTCAAGAGTTCAAAGTTCAAATCCTTGATGAAATTATTCAGACAGAAAACAAGGTTCTGTGTCTGTGTATGCGTTTAGGCAAGAAAGTCAGACAGAAGACAAAGTTCTGTGTCTGTGTGTGCGTTGAGTAGAGAGAGAGACTTACATGCGAATGTAGCAGTCGGTGGATTTCTACTGACGAAGGTTGGAAAAATTGTGGATTTACGTGTAGGAAGTTATTTTATGTAAAGTCCTGTTTGAATGAAAGTTAATGTGCATAGTGTTAATGTAGGAGAAGAAAAATAAAATAAATTTTTTTGCGCCACTAATTGCTACACGCAATTAGTGCGCGTGTGTTGTGTGAGTTAGGAAGACATTGCTCTTGTCCCGGGACGAAATCCTAACTAGTGTACCACGTGCTGTTTTCCGTTTTTATTAGCATCGTTTTTGACGAGAACCAGTCATCACGTGGAACGCCGAGTGACCATGCGTGTGTGTGTGTGTGTGGGGGGGGTGTCAATGTATGAAACCCTACAATACTTTCCATAATTTTAATATTTGCTATCACCTCAGTTTGCTGAAAATGCTTGTTAATATTATTGAATTGTTGATTTATTAAATCTGTTATTGATCAACTCAACAAGTCTTACATATTTGTGTTCATTTTTGTGTCTGAAAATTAATCTAAAATTTAACGAAATTCAAATTGCACACATAATCATCCACGACATCAACTTTTTCAAAATTCTTGGGTGGAATACAGAAAAATCCAAACCCAGGGACAAGACCACTTTATCAGAATCGGACAAGTCATAGTTGGACAAATTAATAATGTGCCTGTCTGTGGCGCATAAGAATCAAATTTCTTTTTAATCAAAAATACAAGTAAGCTCAGAAGGCAACGTTTTCATTGCTCCAAAGGAAATTTCACATAGGTTCGCGACTTCCTTTCCTTCTTTGGTCCTCCAAATTTGAAGGGGGCGGTTTAATAGTTATTTTTTCGCACTTACTACAATTCAGCGACCCCCCCCCCCCACACACACACACACACCAATATTTTAGAAAGAATTTTGAATTATTTTTGTGCATGTTTATACGCGCTAATATTTGTAAATACAGACATCCATACACAACATCATCTGAAAATAAGAGCGGTAACTTTAGTAAAAAAATTGCTGGTAATTTTCTAACACTTCCTCAACAAGCGTCTTCGTATGTAAGACAATGAAAGCCAAAATTCAATAAACTGTTAGATTACTTAGAAATTTTCATAAATTGCAAACGTTAGGGTAGTTATTATATGGCGTCAAGTAACTTCGAAAAAAATTCAAATTTTCGAGAATTGTCAATGCCACATAAAAACTACTAAAAGAGTTCGATTACTAAAAAAATACGTCACCGTCCACACAGATATTTTGAAAACAGAATCCAGAAGAGTTAAAGTGCACCAAACTATACCTTCTTATTCTACACATTACAATACATGATAATGGGCTCTTGCAGAAAAAAAAAAGAATTACCTCAGAAAAATAAAGAAATTTGCCCGTAAGTAAAGCTCGTTCAATAGCGAATTAAAAAAGCCATTTCTAACGATTAAAAAAAATAATTCCAATCAATTAAATTAAATTCGTTTTAAAACAACAAATCATTTTGCTTAGTGAAAATAAATGTATTTAATTAGTTGAAATTATAATAGTTTTTTTAGAAAGACTTGTCATTTATAATAAAAATTGTTTTTTTTAAACCTTGAGTATCACTTTTTTTCTTTGGATTGGATTGGATTGGAGGTACCTGAAAGAAAGTTATTTAAAAATCCGTAAAGCCCCTTAAAAACTGAAGTTGTTAATTTCAAATGAAATGGATTTTTTCTTTATACTGGCGAAAAAGAAAATCATTTTTTCGTTTTATTTTTTTTTTTTCATTAAAATTAAATCATTAACAAGCAAAAAAATATCTGATTTGTTGTTTACCTCGGTGAACTGAAAAAACTGTTTCTGTATTTTCGTATGTAGCAGTGAAATCGGCTTTGTTTCTATAGTAACAACTATAAACAAATTCATTTCTTCGTCAATAATCATTACTAAGTTTTCATGCGACAAAAGCAGATTTTTTGTTTTTTCTTCTTCATGCCCCTGTATTTATAATCGACGGTTGTTGAAAAAGTACTTTTGAGTTCCAATTTGGAACTAAAGTTAACGAATTTTCGCTTTAAAAAAAAGAATAAAAATTTATGATACGACACGAAAACTGATAGACAAACTAAAAAAAACACAAATGGAATCATTTTATGACATAATGACTTACATGTGGCGACAGAAAAAACAAGACGAATAAAATAAAATACAAACAAAAATGGCAAGCGACATTACTGGTAGTTGGGTAAGTGTTTTTATTTTTAGTTATTTATTTTATTATAACCTTAACTTAATTCTAGTTAAGTCAAATTATTTAAAATATTAACTTTGAAAAATTAGTTTTTAATTTTACGACTAAAATAGGCATTCTTTCGTAAATTCAAATCAGCTTTTCTGGTATCTAGCGAAATACATTAAATACTTAAAGTTTAAAGAGTAAAAAGACTAAGATTTTTTGTTCAATAAGTTGAAGTGCCATACATAAAACACGCTTGGGCGATCATGTCTCGAAAGAGACATGATCGCCCAAGCTGACTGGGCAGAAGATTTTTCCCACAGGAGCTTGCCATATTACTTTCTGCAGTAGACTGGTTGCCAACCAAGGCTATAGAACCCAATCTGTCTTGCTATTTAACCCATAACTGGAGGGAGATGTGACGGATTTCTCGTTCTACTGCCCCAGAACGCAGATCCATCTTTTTTTTTTTTTTTTTTTTTTTTTTTTACTTTTCTTTAAAGAAACTAACAAACATTCATTTTTGTCAATTCATCCACAAAGCATAACTTAAGTAACGATAGCTTTTTTTTTAGGTTCCACCAAAAATAGGTGTTTATTTTTTCTAAACAAACAAACAAAAAAGCATACATAAAATTTAAAAAAAAAACACATTTTTTTCATCATTTAACATTGGTAAATTTTGATTTTAGTTCCTGAAGGCTTTTTATCCCTTCAGATTTTTCCAAAATAGCCTTATTTCCGTGCAAATGTATTTGCTGAAATCTAATCAACAGTTAGATATTGAAGAAACCTACCTTTTTTTGAAGCTAACGACCAGAAAAAAATCGAACTTCTTCTCGCTCTTTTTGTCACCCACTACCAGCTCAGTCATAAGACATTCACTGCTGAATGACTTTAGGCGTAGGAAGCTAACTTCAGCCTGTTTACTTCCTTTACTGTAAATTCTTTGCAGAAATTACTACGTGACTTTTTTTTGGGGGGGGGGGACTTAATTTCAGAAGAAAGTTGCGTGTACTTAATTTCAGAAGAAAGTTAACTTACAAATGTATGAAAAAAAGTGATAAGTGTAGTGTAATTAATCTTCAAATATATTGAGTATATTTGCGTGTTTTTTTTTCTTTTTTTTATGGCATTTAATTTCAGAAGAAATTTAACTTTCAAATATATGAAAATAAGTGCCCAAGCATGTATCACACATGGCACTTAACTGACTGTAGTTGATGAACTTATTTGTGCCAAAGATTAATTTTATCCATTGTGTCTTCCATGTAACCCTAAGGAAAATAAGTTTCTTCTGCAAGGCTGAGATATTTGTAGGTTGGACACAATCTTCAGCAACAGTATATATAGGATAATATGTATATTTATTGATATATATATAATACAGCTCTGTTCATACATTGAGAACTGTTTTATTAACACCTGAATAATAATACTATATGTACACCCTTCATGTAAAGATGAAGACAACACTCAGAGTGTAAAATTTAATACCTCATCTCAGGGATATAGATAGATATTAAAACAGGGAGTAACAATTTTTAGTGGAATTTTGATGATATTTAGAAAAAAATTTACAATGAATATTTATTTTTTGAAAATTTACTAGTAATATTTCAGTACAATTTTGTAATTCTTCCAGTTGTTGATAAAAAAAATGACTATGTTAAAGAAGTTTTTGAAAAACTGAAAAAATGCAGTCTGATGCCATTTTTTCACCAGAAATATTTTTTAAAAGTATTTTTATTCATTATTTCTGCAACTGTTAGATTATTTTGGAAGATCAAATAGGAAAAGTTCTGGATCTCCTCCATCTCAAGATAAATATTTTAGTATTAAGTTTTATCAGTTTGTAGTGGATACCGGGGTATCCGCTAAAGATATTTGTATTACGATTCGATCGGTTGTAAGATGGCATAGGAAATAAGACAATGATATTGGAGTAAATAACAAATAAAACATGTATAAAACAATAGGTTACATAGAGTTGATTAAGCATGCAAATAGTGAAAAAAATGTTTCCCTTGCAACATTAAGAAACATAAGAGAAAGTCACTTGTTGAACGAAAGTTAATAACTTGAATAAAGTTCCTGAAAGGAAGAATAATGTAATGTGTGTGCAAATTTGTGTTAAAGAAATAAATTGTCGCCTAATTGTGACCTGCAATTAGTGCGGTGTGTAAGCAAGAATTAAACCAATGTCCCTCTGCCATACAGGATAGCAAGGGGGTCTTGCTCGAGTTGGGAAACTGCTGCACATTCTTCCGTTATCGCCAACCAATAGCGGGGACCCAACTGCCAGAAGATGTGTGTGTGGCTCCTTAAATAACCACACCAAAATGCGTGGGAAAATGCACGTGATAGATAACTGAAAGGCGTGTGTCTCAAAGATGAGAACACACCAGACAAGTAAATGTGTAGGTGTGAAATACACAATATGTAAATGTGTAAATGCATATGTGGGTGTGAATGTAAAGATGTGTATGTGAGTACCACAAGTTCTCCTTCCTGTTTTTAACACCTCCTTTAGTTTAATGAATTTTAAAATAAGAATAATTTTAATAACCTGTTTGGGTACAATTAAATGATATCAAACTGGTAAGAATTAAATAAAAAGTAAAAGCAATGAATTAAACTCAGAAATATCATTTAATAAAGTTCTATTTAATTTTTTTTATCATTCAAATTTAATATAAAACAGTATAATTAAATCTATTAAGTTTCATAAAAGCATATAGAATAACAAAAAATTATTTTCTTAAACTTTTACTATATAAGGTTAAAGATAACTTATTTTTAAAAATAAGCAAATCTTTCTTGATTATTACATTGCTTGTGTTCCATACTCCTTTTAAGCATTAAGGATGGCAGTAGAAAACTATTGTCAGGCCAACTTGTGCATAAATGTTAGTTTTAAGAAAAGAATTAAGGATTAGTTTCACAAATTCAGTTAATTCATTTTTAAATTTACTAACTGGTTTGGAAATACATCTCTATTTTATTTTTAAGAGATTTTAAAATTTATCGTATGTATTTTTCATTAAAAATAGCAGTTCAATAGTGAATTTACCAATGTTTTAACAATTATATTTACAAATGTAAATTATTTTTCTTTTGATATGGATTAATAAAACCAACAAAAAAGAGGCATTTAAATAATCTTAAATGCATTTTTTAAAGGTTTGAGCTCAAATTTTGGTGGTACCTATTTTTTCTTTGAGCTTTTGCTTCCATTGTTTCCATTCTTTTAGATCAGAAAGGCATATACTGTTGCTGAAGATTGTGTCCAACCTACAAATATCTCAGCCTTGCAGAAAAAACTTATTTTCCTTAGGGTTACATGGAAGACACAATGGACAAAATTAATCTTTGGCACAAATAAGTTCATCAACTACAGTCAGTTAAGTGCCATGTGTGATACATGCTTGGGCAATCATGTTTCTTTCAAGACATGACTGACTGGGCAGAAGATTATCTCACAGTAGGTTGCAATTACTTTCTGTGGTAGACTGGTTGCCAGCCAAGGCTATAGAACCCAATCTGTCCTGTTATTTAACCTATAACTGGAGGGAAGCGACGGATTAATACCTTTCCCAAGGGTATTTGTGCATAAGTGAATGCAAGGAATTCTACTGGAATTTGAACTCGGCTATCTCAATTTCTCATTCTGAGCCAATATTCACTGCACCACAATGCACATCAACTACAGTTGTCCTTAAAACTATTCACTATTTTATCCTGAACAACCCACTTCATGCAGCAATTTCTTTTTTCCAAAGACAATATTCTGAAAAAAAAATATTTCCAAATGGTTTCTGCTGAAAAACTTTTTGACTTTGTGCTCATATTGTAACTGCAGATTGAATGTTGTGAATTGAAAATGTATTTTCGTATCAATCAGTCATCAAGAGTGAGGGTGGGTAGAGGAACTTGGGTGACTTAATGGTTCCTACTCCCCTACTCAAAACACTAGTGAAGGATCTCTTTCTAAAGAGTTATTACATCTTTGTTAATGCAAAATTACAACTTGCCTCAATTATTATTAATTGAAAAGTAACAATACATGATGAGATCTTCTACTATGTGCCAAGTAACTTCAGGAGGTAGGCAATCATGGCCTTCCATATCTCCCTATCCCTTGTAGCTCTTAACATCCATTCTTTTGTGACCCATCACAAACCCTGCTCTGCCATCCATTTGCTCAAGCCCATCAAGTATGTTATGTGTTGCTTTCCCTTGTCTCTGTTTCCCTGTGAGTATCAGATTCTCTAAGTCTTCATTATTTGTTCCAGAAACTTCAGCTGTCTTTTCCTGATGTTAAGCATAAGTTTCCTTTTCATTTCTATCCTCTCCAAGACCTCATTGTTCTTCACATGTTAATTCCATGATATTCTCAGCATCGCTCTCTAGAACCCATTTCAGCCACTTCAAGTTTTTCCTTCATCCATGCCCTGTCAGCTGGGGCTTCAGAATATACTGACTGCATCTCTGCAGAAGAATAAGACTGTCTTAATGAGGCCACCTGTTTGCTGTGGGTGGTGATCTGTGATATCTGGGGACAAAATTCTGGTGGTTGAAGGTTTTAGTAGTCAGGATTAGTCTCTCCAGTTCCCAACACACCAATTTGGCCCTTACCTGAACTAGACAGGCGATCAGAGAAGGCTGATTCAGTCAATCGGTTGATCAGATCAAGCCCTAACACCTATAAAAATACCAAATTGAATACTTTGAGGAAACTGTACCTAAATGAATTAGCTGATGAATAACAACTCAACCTAATATATATGCTTTAGAAGGTACTGATTAAGGGTCAATCAGCTTGTAGAGACATTTAGACTTGAACATGGCTGAATCATTCAGGTTGTTCACTATCTTTATGGACCTATCCTGGAATGTACTGATGGACACATGTGGTAGTGATCATTTTTGCCCACAAAATTTGGAGTAAAATGATGAAAATTCCCAATGTTGGAAATTAAGTAAAGCAAACTGGGAGGAATTTCAAAAGCTATGCTCTGAAAGACTAGAAGGAGAACTGTGCATCAAGAACTTAACTAAATTTGTAGAAATCCTGGTCTCTATTGCAAAAAAAAGCATCCCTATTGATAACATTAAAAACAGAACATGTAACAGACCTCAGTTTAATGATGAATGCAAAAAGGCTCAGAAGAAGGGCATTAAGAGTTTTTAACAAAAATCTGACAACAGATAACTTGCTGAACTTTAAGCCTGGAAAATAATAAAAGTTCACAAAGAGGAATGCTGGAAAAATTAAATCAACAAACTTAGTTCAGTGACAAAAATTAAATCAACAAACTTAGTTCAGTGACAAAAATTAAATCAACAAACTTAGTTCAGTGACAAAAATTAAATCTGTTTGGGATATGATAAAGAAAATAGCTGGTAAATATCATACTAATGCAATAAAGTTGCAGGTTCAAATCCTTTTGGAAAATAGATATTTTTTTCACAGGATTTCTCAAATATTCAGACTAGTGGAAGCTATCTACATCAAACAGTTTAAACCTAGCTTAAATAAAATAAACTTCGACACCTCCACTAACATACTCCAATGCCTATAATCGACGGGAGAGGTCATAGTTACTATACTTACCCACTACACCCATAGTAGTCAGTTTCTAGACCAATCCTCTCATGCCACTATACTCTTGTTTTGACCAAAAACCTACTACCACCATTTCGTTCTTGGCCTGCGGCCATCTGTGATGCAAAAAATGGACCTGTTTAATTTTCTCTGTATACCTCCACTCTGTTAATAATTTAAATGTTCTATGTTCACTGTATATTAAATGTTCATCCTTTGATAATGGCTTATGTAAGCCGAAAGCTCAGACCTGATAAAAAAATCAACAATTACTGTGATTTCTTGTCGTCTTTTCATGACAACACTATCAAGCTAATCAGATCATACAAAAGGATCTTACACAAAATAAATAGACAGAACTTGTCTATATTATTCAATGAAACCTGTATTAATATATATATATATATATATTCAAGTGAATAAAGAATGAAGAAAGTATTAACAACATTCAAAATATTAATTTAAAACAGTGCTCAATATAGAACTATGAATATTTATTATAAGTTACAGTTTAGAACAGGTACAAATTATAATTTTTATATATATATATATATATATATATATATATATATATATATATATATGAATTTACTATTAAATTATAGAAAAAAGTATCTATTAAAAATAATGTTCAAACAAATAAATTTATATATATATATATATATATATATATATATTTATATATATTTGGCCTACATAAACAACATCTATCAGCCAACTAGTAACAAAAATGACCCTTCTAAAAATAATTGCAACTGCTGAAAAAAAAATAAAACCTGCCCATTGAATGGTCAATGTATACCTGAAAGTACTGTTTATAGAACTCAAATTGATTCAGATGATAATGATGTTAAATTTTACTTCGGAAGCAAATCTAACCAGTAGAAGATAAGATTTAACAACCACATGTTGTCTTTAAACAACAGTAAATACAGCAAAAGTACTGCTTTATCCATACATTTTGGAAATTAAAAAACAGTAACAAGAACCTAATTATTACCTGGAATATCATAGCTAAATTTAAACATTACAATGTAAAAGGAGATAAATTTGAGAAAAACTTGTCATCTTAAACCATATCAATAATCCAAATTTACTTAATAAAAAAAGTGATGTATTGACCACATATTATCATAGAAAAAATACTTAAATTTTTAGAAACAGGTTGATATAAATTCCTCTATACATTTGTTTGTTTGTTTGTTTCTTTAGTTTTCCTCCCTACATTTTTTAAGTTTGAATCTAAATTTTATTTTTTAATTCTTAATTTTTTTATTTTCATTTCATTTTATTTTATTTTATTTTATTAAAAATTTAAAAATTTTAATTTTTTATCTACATGTAATATTTGAATATTTAAATTTTTGCGTTTCATGATTTATGCATCTTTGATTTCTTTTTTCTGCATTTTATTATTTTTTAATTTTTTATTTTAATTTTAAATTTTGATCAACATGTAACCTTAGAATATTTAATTTTTTTAATCTTGTTATTAAAAAAAGTAATTGGAGTAGATAGATCTATCTATCGCCCGGTTCACACTCCACCCACGTCTATTGAACAGGTTAAGAGGCTCATCTCTTGTTCCCTGTTTAGGATGTGGTTTCTAGCTTTCTCTTTTCCAATCTTTTCACTCTTATGTAGCCCCCTGCACATCAGTGGCATTACTGCCTTGCTCAGGGTGATACGATTAAAAAAAAAAAAAAAAAAAAAAAAAAAAAAAAAAAAAAAAAAAAATTAACTTTATAAGATTTAATTCCCATGAACATTGAGTAAACTTAAATTCAAATCTATTAAACTGTCAGTTTGAAATATACACCTTATGAATGCATAACACATGAAACCTCGAATGATGCCATAGACATAGGATAATATGTATATTTATTGATATATATATAATACAGCTCTATTCATACATTGAGAACTGTTTTATTAACACCTGAATAATAATACTATATGTACACCCTTCTCATATGTATGTTAATTTACGTCACTATATATATATAGGATATTTATTTATCAAGCAAACACCTGTTTTTCTTTTTTTAAGTAGATCTACATTTATTTATTAAATAGTATATTTATTTATTTTTATCTACCAGCCTAACTATTTGAGAAATCTTATTCAAGTAAAATACGTGCTTTCCAGTAGAATTCAAACCTGTGTCCCTCTGGGCAGATATGAAAATTTCAATGAATTTGATAAGAGAAAGATTTGTTTAATGGCTCGTTTCAAGGCTGTCCTTAACTGGTACTCTATAAAGCCTTGTACCAGACTTGGTTGAGTGAATGTCAATAAATTTTGATTAAAAAGGCCAGCAAATCATACACATATACAAATGCATATTTTAAATATAAATCGTACAAATTTGTTACAAATTTCTAATAATTTAAAACTTAACATTGTTTTTAGTTTCCAGGAGGTTTTCATGGTTATACAAAACTAACCCGTGCACGGAACGATGTTAGTATGGTATATCGGCATTTGGCTAAACCTTTACCCCCTGCAAAATTTATGTGGAGATCTGAGGTAGGTGAAATTATTCTGAGAAAGAAATTACGTAACAAAAACATTAAATGTTCACATGCTTTTTTTATAGTTATGTAGTAAAATGTCACTTTTATATAAGTTAAAACATTAATATTCGAATGTTATCATTAATATTCTAATATTATTGTTACGTGTTAAGTGTAACAAAAAAAAATTATTGACTAAAACTAGATAAATCACAGACAAATATTTAATTTACAAAACACTCCAAATAAAATATTTACAAATATACAATTTTTGTTGCATTCAAAACAAGAAACATCGAGTTTACTACTGGCGAGTGTTACGAGGAGAGAAGGGGAAGGTAAGGTGTCAAATATCTTTACCCAGTTAAATTGGCGAAGAAGTTAAGTGCTATACTTTTTGGAAATCCTTAAATGAGTATATAAGGAATAGTTATTAGTTTGGTCACTGAAAGAGTCAAAAAATATGTATTTACCCATATAGTTCCATAAGGTTCTCTTTCAAGTTTGAGTTTGTTGGCAACTTCTTAGAGATTCTTTTGGCTGGATACAAATTTTTGAATCAAAGCCGGAGTTGATAATGTCAGCAAATTCTTTTCAGAACTCTTTCAGGTTTTAGTGGGTCATCAATTTTACTTAGAGATTCTTTTGGCTGGATATAAATCCTTGAATCAAAGCCGGAGTTGATAATGTCAGTACATCCTGTTAACAACTCTTTCAAGTTTTAGTCGGTCGATGACTTTACTTAGAGATTCTTTTGGCTGAATATAAATCCTTGAATCAAAGCTGGAGTTGATAATGTCAACACATTCTGTTAACAACTAACTGCTCTCTGCCCAAAACCTATTTTTATAGGGGTTAACACCTAATTTGCATATTTTTAAAACCTTTCAAATTCTCTCAAATTAACTGGAATTTTCTCAATCATTTTAATACCTTCCAAACATTCTATTTCTAATTTCCTTATTTTTATGATTACTTCATGAATTAAAACTTTTTTGTAATGACAAGTAGGACTCCATAGAATCTCTTACTACAATGTTTTAGACATTATTATTATTGTTTTTATATATAAATGCATCCTTGTGACATTATCATTAATGTTTGAATGTTATCTTTAATATTCTAATATTATCATTAATATTCTAACGTTATCATTAATATTCTAATATTATCATTGCAAAGACTCAAGAATATGAGACAATATCTTTAATACATAAAATTATTGCTTATCCACTTCTGAACCTTGTCAGTTACTGCTGGTGTGAGGATTGTGGCATTGGAGACTTTCTTTGAACATGGATCTTCTTGTGAGGATGTGAGAGACTGGCTTTTCTTTCTTGGGTAGGGTGCTATAACTAATTCCTGTAATCTGGTTATCCCACATATTAAACTTGGATGGGACAACCACATGTTTACATTTTGGGTGTGACCACTGACATCCTTTGAAAACTGATTCTGCATCTACTGGTTAGATGAAGAGATCAGAGTTGTCCAGTAGAAGGCAAAGAGAAAAGCAGTATTAGAGACCATTATTCAAATATGAGTGTCATCAAAAATAAAGATAAAAACATGAGCTGGACTTCATTCCAGCTTAAATAATTAAACCTGACACTATGAAAATATTAAACATGTCAATTAGTTAAGCCAATTAATGTCATCATTACTTGCTAATTGTGCCATAATCAATAAGTTTAGATCATAGACATTTGGTAATTATGTGATAATTTCCGTTTCAGCAACCACCCACCAAGCATTGCTTTTCGCATCACGACAATAGGCGTATCTTTTTATGTGATGCTCAATACTTAACTCAGGTAAGAATATACATAATTTTAAAAAAATGTATTGAATATACATTGTATTAGTAAAGGGTATGTAGTTTTCTTTTCTCATACTTCCTGTTTGTTGAACTTCCTTCTGTTTGCTTGCTTCCCTGATAGCTACAATCTCCAAAAGTTTAAATGCAACACCAATTGCCATCTTCTATCTCCTTGATTCCCGTCCATCCTTTCTTTGACATTTCCTGTATCTTGTTATTTCTCTCACTGTAACCCCCTGCACACTAGTGGCATTCCTGATTATTAAAAAAAAAAAACTATATATTTGCATTGTTTCACCTTTTTTTCAAGCTGAATAGCTACAAGTGATCATTTCTCTTATTTAAATATCTAAACAGAATATTAGATAATAAAAAATATATTTTCCAGTTTACAAATTATTTGCACTGGATCAAGTTGGATACATTTAATATAAGTTTATTAATGAAAGTTCATCACTGAATCACTTTATTATAAAATTTTAAAAATGCTCATGAATTATTACAAGTTCATGATGAAAAGATGATTGTCTGAAGACTGACAAAAATATCTACAATCACTGATTGCAAATAGACATTGACTGAATTTGGGAGTACTTCAAATAGACTAGCGAGTTTGAATTTAGTCTTTATGAAATGAATCCACACACACATCTATTTTTAATGTATAAAATTAAAACTTTTAATTCACAAATCTTTCCTTTTTAAATATAGTAAATAAATTATGAATTAATTTGAAAAATTGACAGTTTATTTTTTATTTCAGCTGCTAAACATCATGTGTTATAGAATTTAGTAAAACAAAATATTTTAACTTTATTTTTTTTTAATTTTTAAAATTTAGTTTATATTCTTCTTCTATGTGCCTTGTCTTTTCAGGACATAGACGATCAGAGCTTTCTATGTCTCCCTATCCCTGGTGGCTCGCTTTCTCCTGTTACACCACGCAACCCCTGTTCTGTCATCCACCTGCTCAGGCCCTTCAAATATGTTATCCACTGCTTTCCCTTGTCTCTTTTCCCCTCTATGTGGCCTGTTAGTATCAGGTTCTCTAAGCCTTCCTTCCTCATTGCATGTCCCAGAAACTTTAGCTGTCTCTTCCTGATGCTCAATATCAATTTCCTTTTCATTTCCATCCTTTCCAAAACCTCATTATTGCTCACATGCTTGATCCATAATATCCGCAGCATCCTTCTGTAGAACCACATTTCAGTTGCTTCAAGTTTTTCCTTTATCTTTGATATTGTCCAGCATTCACTGCTATATTGTAGAACTGACATCAGATAGCAATCCAGTACTCTTTCCTTTGTTTCTAGTGAAATTTTCCTGTCTCTTAATACTATACTCAGCTTCTGGAATGCGTCCTTTGCCATGCCAATTCACCTTCGGGTCTCTGTGCTGCACTTTTCATCTTCTGTTACAAGACTTTATAAAAAGATATATAAAATGATACATTCAATTTGTGTTCATACATTATTGTGCATAAATACAGTTTCATGAAAATAGTGACTGTGTCATAACAAAGTCAGCCGAGCTGCTGCTCTTGACACAGATCTTAAATCAGTAGTTAACTGGGGCAGGAAATGGCTTGTAAATTTTAATGCTTCTAAAACAAAACTGCTCTCCTTTAACCACCATAGAAAAACTTTCCTGCCAGCCATTATCATGGCTGATACAAGCTTCTTTGGGAGCAACACACTGCACCTTATTGGCCTCAATTTTTCAACTAACCTGAAGTGGAACAAATATATCAGATTTAGAGATGCATCTACTGCTAGGAAAGTTGGGTCTCTGTGTTAGGCCAGAAATTTTTTCTTGTCAGAATCCATCTTGCACATCTATAAATCTACCATTCGTCAGTGCACTGAATACTGTTGCCACAGCAGGTCGGGTGATCCTGTTATTCATCTTTATGTTCTCAACAAAATCCAAAGTACAATCTGCAATGCAATCAGTACAGACTTAGCATCTTGACTTCAGTCACTTTCTCGCCGACATGACATGGCTTCCCTCTGTCTTTTCTACAAATATTTTTATGGCAACTGCTCTGATGAGCTTTTTTCTCTGGTGCCCTAACCATGTAAATTTAAGTGTGTTACTAGATTGGTATGTAGGTCCTATCTTTTTAACATTGAAATTGTTAAATATAACTGGCACTTCTACTTTATTAGTTACTTTTCTCACATTTCCCATCTGTTGTACTCCATTCACTGATAACTATAATTTCCAAAAATTTAAAAGCAATGTCAATTGCCATCTTCTTGAATCCCATTCATCTTTTATCCTTTCCTCAATACTCTTTTCTTTCACTGAAACTCTGTGCATTACTGGCGGTCCACCTTGCTTGGGATAAAATGATTAAAGAAAAAAATTTGATCTATATGAAATGAATCAACACATATCTATTTTTAATGTAGAAAATTAAAACTTTAATTAGCAATCCCTTTCTATTTAAATACAATAAATCTAGGATATTTGTTGCTCTCCAATAGATACTGGATCTGGATGAGAAATCAGAGAGCTGTGTTTGAATTCTAGTTGAATCTGTTTTATTCACTTACACACAAATACCCTTGGGAAAAATATTAATCCATTTCTTCGCCCTCCAGCTATAGGTTGAATAGCAGGACAGATTGGGTTCTATAGCCTTGGTTAGCAACCAGTTTACTGCAGAAATTAATGGCAACTTACTGCAGGAAAATCTTCTGCATAGTTAGTCATATCTCAAAAGAGACATGATTACCCAAACGTGTATCATGTATAGCAATTAACTGACTGACTTATATAGATTATAAATTAATTTGAAAAATATATGTGAAATTTGACAGTTTATTTTTTATTTCAGCTGCTAAATATTATGCATTATAAATTTGGCAAAATGAAACGTTTCAACTTTCTTTCTTTAATTTTTAAAATTTAGTTTATATTACAAGGTTTTTAAAAGATATGTATACAATATGTATACAATGATACGCTCAAATTATGTTCATATGTTATAAATACAGTTTTATGAAGATAGTGAATGTAAGAAATGGCTCGTAAAATTCAATTCTTCTAAAACGAAGCTGCTATCAATTAACCGCCACAGGCAATCACACTTCCCTCCCATTAGCATGGAACAGGCTTGCCTCCCAGAGAGTAAATCACTAGGCCTGCTTGGCCTGACACTCTCAGTGGACCTCAAGTGGAACGACTACGTCGAATCCATTGCTAAATCCACAGCTATGAAAGTCGGCTCTCTGTGCAGGGCCCGGAAATTCTTTCCACCTGAATCTATCCTGCAATTATATAAATCCACCATCCGCCCGTGTATTGAGTACTGCTGCCACATCTGGTCGGGTGCCCCTTCTATTCTCCTCGGGGTTCTTGACAAAATACAGCGAAGAATCTGTAATGTGATACCGACTTGGCTGACTGCCTGCAGTATCTCTCTCACCGGCATGACGTGGCTTCCCTGTGCCTCTTCTATAAATACTTTCATGGCTTCTGTTCTGATGAACTTAAATCACTGGTGCCCCCTAGATGTGAATTTGCACGAGATACTAGATTGGCAACTGGGTCCGACCCTTTTACAGTGAAACTGATGAAATGTAACTGCAATTTCTACTCCAACAGCTTTTTTCCTCGCACTTCTCGCCTGTGGAATTCCCTACTGCATGCTTGCTTCCCCGACGGCTACAACCTCCAGGAGTTTAAATGTAAGGTCAATAGACACCTTCTAACACACTAACTCACACCCACTCTCTCCAACTCTCTCCCTATGTACATCCTAAGTCGTCTGTCACCCTCCTTCTGACATTTCCTATACCCAATCCCTCTATGTAACCCCCTGCGCTATAGTGGCAGTGGAATGCCTTGCTTGGGGTGACACGATCAAAAAAAAAAAAAAAGTGCCTTAAATCCAAATCTAATGAAAATGTTTATCACCAGGTCCATTGTAACAGTAAAAGTTATAATTTGAATAGAATTTTGTAATACCTACTTGAACTCTGCTGATAAAATATTGGTTATCTGATGCTGATTAAAATATAAAGGCACTAATGTTGAGATCTTTTCTGTAAAATGTATATCTACATGTAGATGTAAATTTGAGTATGTTAGTTGCTGTGCACACACAAATTTCTTTTATCTGTAGTTAAAAGTAAGCTTAGATTTTGTGCCCACAAGAGTTATTTTTGCATTTTAATTACTACAGAACACATTTGGTTGATCAGTAAATGGTCAAACTAATCTATTCATTGCCCGCATTGTCAGATTCTATTATGCAAGTTCATGTTTTCATTAAAACAATGGATTATGGTCATGGAATAACAATTTATTCAAGCATATAAGATTGTGTGTTAATCAAATGTATGTTTCTATGGCTGATATCTTTTGAATTTATTTATAAATAAATATTTATTTTGTACTTTGTATAATAAAATCTGACAATCCTAAAATATGTTATTCTATATATATATATATATATATATATATATATATATCCTAACTCTGTCATTGGTCAACAAATTAAAATGTATCTCAATATTTCAATAAACTTAATAATACCTTTAACAAAATTGATAATATTAATTATAATAGTGTATGCCAAAATAAACATAACACTATTAACTTATACTATTGCAACCAAATGCATAATAATTACAAACATGATGAAACAACACTCAAAAACATAATAGGTAGAAATGTTAAACCAATTAATAATAATAAACAAATTAAGTATTTGTCTATACATCTAAGATGAGGTAGTATTTACACTATTTACATTATTTGGACTATTTTCTTCATCTTTGTTGTCATTTTTACAATGTTTTGGCTATTGTATGCCTTCTTCAGGTGCTAGAAATTTTTAAACAAACTCTCAAGGATAGAGGATAGTAGATATAGATGTTGGTTAGTTCCAGTGACTTGACCCAAAGAGTTGTGACTTCAATACCAGGCTACAGCTGTGGTGAACAAATAACTTAGAGAGTTAGGTTAAAGGGAAATGACTACCAGAAGTAACTTTGCACAAGGAATGAGAATGATGTACCCCAGTGATTGTAATAAAGGGTTCGGTTCAAAATTGCTAGCACCTGAAGAAGAAAAACAACAACAAAAATGAGGCCAATATTTTGAATAATGTAAATAGTGTAAACAAATTAAGCTCATCATATATTATAAAAAAATTTAAAACAATTGATCTCATAGTCTAGAATGACCCTACAACCACACAACTAAATCCTCTACAAAAAAAACCACTGTATTGTATCAATTTACATGCCTGTTCAGAGATTGTATCTCTGATACAAATAATATACTCACTACATATATTGGTTTTGCTACAATCAGCTCTCCCATAGTCACTTTTCTAATATTAAACAACAAATTTCTTAGAAAAACATAGCCATGTATGTAATATTAGATAAATTTTAGTCGATAACACAATAATGCTCATACATACACACAGTAAAAAGAACCTTCAGATATTGGAGGTGATCTACATTAAATGAAAGTAATCCATACTAAATAAAATCACATTTCACACTAGTCACAACACATTACATTGTATCTAGATATATGGTTCTGTTGTTAATATTTCGATCTCTCATAGAACTGCATCACTAATTTATGACTTGTGTCTGCCATTCCTTGACCGTTATCATCACATAGCAATCTTTTAGGTCAACATAACAGAACATCATCTTTAATAATGAATATCTTTGTGTTAATGTCCATAAAACCATTCTGAAGATGGCTTATGTGAGCTGAAAGCTTAGATCAATGGCCAGCATAATAAAAAAAAAATCCAAATGCTGAACGAGTTTTGTCATTATTTTCACCAGAAATTGAAGCTAAAATATGTTGTTTAGAACGGCTCATGATTAAACATAATAGACATTCATTGTCTGTTATATTCAACAATATATGTTTAAATACATATATATATTTCATTGAATAATATAGACATATTGTGTCTATTTATTGTATACTGATCCTTTCCAGTTGTCTTATCATTTTCTTGATGTTAAGATGAAATTCATCAAAGGAAGTATCAAAATTCTCGAGACTCAAGATCAATGAACCAACACTGAACAAAATTTATTACAATTGTAGCAGCAATATATTAAAGTGCCTATAACATCATTTCATGCCATTTTGCATTTCTACCAATTACCAGTCAGCTCCTTTATATTGAAATTGCTTGTTTTGTAAAAATTATATAACTATAACTGATAAATTAAAACTTTTGAAATAACTATAACAATTGCTCATGTTTTTTTTTTAAATAACAATCACAATGGAATGCTGATTTTAGTTTAGTTACAATAAGTTTGTCTTTTTAATTCATCCCTGAAGATAATTGAAAAGATCAAAAGTACTTGAGTTAGAAAAACTACGACTCTTTCCTTGATGAATTTCATTTTAACAACAAGAAACTATTTAGACAACTGGAAAGGATCAGTATGAAAATAATTAGATACAGTATGTCTACATTATTCATTGAAACATGGTCGAATGAAGATATACTGCTTATATATATATATATATATATATATATATATATATATATATTAATACAGGTTTCATTGAATAATATAGACAAGTTCTGTCTATTTATTTTGTGTAAGATCCTTTTGTATGATCTGATTAGCTTGATAGTGTTGTCATGGAAAGACGACAAGAAATCGCAATAATTGTTGATTTTTTTATCATGTCTGAGTTTTCGGCTTACATAAGCCATTATCAAAGGATGAACATTTAATGTTCAGTGAACATAGAACATTTAAATTATTATTAACAGAGTGGAGTTGTACAGAGAAAATTAGACAGGTCCATTTTTGGGAAACCTATATATATATATATATATATATATATATATATATATATATATAGGTTTCATGAAAAATGACAGACAAGGTATTATCATTAAGTTTATTTTTAATGAAACCTGTATAAAAGAGAGATTTTTGCCCAAATACACAATATATATATATATATTTATACACAATTATAAAAGCAAAAAATATTAAAAAACAGGGAGATTACATTTGGACATAATTTCTGATCTTTCATTTAGTAATTTTTTTCTTTTTGGAAACAACATAAAAGCTAAGTTTTCCTCCTGGCACAATCTGCCTATGTTGCTACCATTGTATGGTTTGACTATTTTCACTATGCTCCAAGTTATATCAGGGTCTTATCCATATTCCAATTTTCATTTCCACACGTGTCTTGCCAGTTTGGTACAATATTTGAGATTTTCCAGTTTAATGCAGACTTATGGTTATTGCTATGTGGAGTATATAGCTGTATCATCAGCAGATACATAATTGAGAACTGATGACATCAGGAAGGTCATTTATGAAAATTAGGAACAACATTCAAGGATAGAGACTTGGGGAATGGCCAAGGATAGAACCCTTGGAAACACTGGTATTAATGTAAAAAGATCTAGAAGAGTGGCCATTCAAGACAATTTTCATTTTGTAATTTGATAAGAAAGACTGAATCAGTTAAAAAATTAATACAAAAATACCATAACCTCTCAACATGAAATGTCATTGAGATATCCAAAGCAACAATCTGAGCTTCACCATTGTTGTCTAAAGATTGATAGAATCTTTCAGCAATAACTGTTAACATATCAACATTCGAGAAGCAAAAGTTATACTGTTTATCTGAAAGAAGACCCTACGAGGTGAGATGTTTAATCAATTCAGAGTTAATTCAGAGCTTCTAGTACTTTTTCAAAAAGAGGTAGAAGCCTAATAAGCTGGTTAGAAAGATCGAACGGATCACCTGAGTTATTAAAGATTGGAACTACAGAAGATGATTTCCAACAAGCAGGAAATCAAGAAGTAGCAAGGCATCTATTGTAGAGTTTTGAGAGAACAAGAGCCAGTTCAGGAGCACATTTCTTAAGGATTATTACAGGTAAACAATAAAGTTCACATGGTTTGTGAGGATCCACTTTAAAGATGATAGCAGAAACCATAGGAGGATTTATATACATATCACTCAATAGAGACTCAGTTCTAAGTGGAAAGTCAGGCAAATATATGCCAGATGAGTGAAGATTAGAATTTGAAGAGTATTTAAAAGTAAAACATTTTGATTTATCAGCAGAAGATGTGAGCAACTTAAATTGAGTAAAGAGAGAAGAAACAGAAGAGTTACTTTTCTTTAACATGCTATTACAGAGCAGCTAGTAGTCAAGTGAACAAAACTTGTGAGCAGTTATATGGTGCCTTATTCTATCAGCAAACAAAGAACATGTTTACAAATATTGTGATCATTCACAAATAGGCATCAGAAATACTATGCTGGTAAATGCAGAAAAAAGAAATGCTTATATTCTTTAAAAGCAGTGAAAAAGAGACCTGCTGCATTGGTATAGCCAGAAGTCATTTCTGTGGGCTATAGCAGCAGAACAGGGCAGTGCAAACCAAGAAGAAAATTTGTAGTTTCACCTGGTATTTATGAGAAAATAAAAAAGTATCAATGTCAGTTTTAATCCAAGAAGAAATCTCTGCAGCACAATTCCTAATATGAAAATTAAGAATACCAATCTGGTGGGGTGTCTCAAATAGTATGCTGGTAACAGAAAGAAAATTTTGGGACTAGAGGGTTACTTTCTAATAGATGACTCAAAAGAAATATCACTAGATGCTATAGCATGATCCAAAATGCAAAGCAGACAGAATTGTGATGCTCAACAAGAGCTAGAAGAGAAGGTAAAGAACAAATCAAGTAAAAGATCTTGAACAGATTTATTCAGAAAACAAGTAGAGAAATCCACTATTTGACAGAGAGACTGAGCAATGAAAAAATTGAAAGTCTGAATATTAGCAACATCAGTAAGATTAGAAAAATGGTTAAGCCACTTGACTTGATGAGCATTAAAACCACCAAACACAAAAATGTCTGCTGATTGATATACAGAGAGTTCCATTTCTATATTATCAGAAATTTTCTTTAATATATTACTCCTGAGAAGAAGAGCAATAAGAATAAAGAGTGATTATATATATATATATATATATATATATATATATATATATATATATATATATAAAGTTAGCATAATATTGTTTCCAGAACAAAAAAAAATTACTAAATGAAAGAGCAGAAATAATGTTCAGATGTAATCACATGAAAAAATACATATTGGGATCATACAAACCTGGATGAAAGTGCTTAAGATCTTTAAGTAACTCTTCTTTAATTCTGAAATTGTTGTTGTTTAAAACTTCAAGTCGTGTGTTTGTGAAAATCCATGTTGTACATTTAAAAACATTGGAAAATCAGTTATTATAAATTACCTGAAGATACTGAGAAGTTGAAACCTAGGCTGCAGAATTAACTAGTTTCCAAATAAAAAAATATTCAAATGCTCTACAATATATATGTATTGAGCACTTTTAAATACAACTGTGTACTGGTCTAATCTAATGGTCAAAAACTGATTAACAACAGACAGACAGATAGATAGATAGATGAAAAAAGTGTGACAAGCCATGAACATTTTGTTTAAAGTTTAGATTTATTGTTATTATTATTATTATCAATATTATTTATGTTTTGTACAATACATTAAGTGTCCATAATTATATTTGTGTCAATATATGTGTTTTGAGTACAAAGTTAACTCTCTTCAGGCGAATATAAATTTTGACTTTAAATATCGAGATCCATTTATCTTCCTGACAGCCAAAAACACCATGTATATGTAGATATGTGGTCAATGAACAGGTCAGAAAGTTCATATGTTTCTGTGTGTTCTTTTGCTGGGTATTTTCACATTGGCTGGTTAAATTTTGTGTGCAATTCTACATTTTATCGATAAGAAATATGATACAGGTCAACAAGTTGTTTGTTGGTTTTGTTCAGAATCTAAAATTACTATTTTTCGCAATGGCTTGTGAAATTTGTTTTGGTCATTTATTTTTATTGTTATGTTGTAGACCCCACTCTTTTTCTTGTTGCATTTTGTGACTCCCTGTGTTGTGTGTTGTTCGAATTTCGATGAAGTTAGTATGTTTTTTAAATATTGGGCTCGGCGTTTGCTTTTAATTATTTTAGGATTTCTTTTATCATTTTTTTTGAGTAATTCTAGGTGTCTATTTATCTTTGTAAATATTTCTGGGTTGCTTTTGTTGTGTGTGGAGACTTATGTGAGAATGTTTTCTTCTGTATCATATTTTTTTTATTTTTTTGAATTCCAGAGAGATTCTAATGGTATTTCTTCTGCCAGTTCAAAACCCTTATTTATTAGTGGAGTGGGGTATCCTCTTATTTTTTTCGTAGTTCCTCTAGGCATATTTTGGGAAGGGGTTTGTCAGCTACTATTGTGTAAATTTGTTTTGCTAGGGAGTAGGTGATGAATTTTAGACAACTTTTAGGGTGGTAACTCTTGAAATAAAGGTGTTGTTGGGTGTCTGTGGATTGGGTTTATGTTAAATGTGTGTGATGATGCAATTGTTTTTAGGAATAGCAATTCATTATAGCTATATTCTAGTGTGAACTTAATTTTGAAGTGTAATCTTTGGAGTAGATTGTGTAGTTTATTTATGCCTCCCCATGTTGATCTTCAAAAGATAATAATAAAGGGTTCTGTTCAAAATTCCTAGCACCTGAAGAAGGCCGAAGCATACAACGGCCAAAACGCTGTACAAATGGCAACAAAAATGAGGACAATAGTCCAAATAATGTAAATACTGTAAATACTACCTCAGCTCAGAAATATAGACAAATACAACAAATGGAACTTGATGACCCATATCATATTTCTTATCACTAAAAAGTAGAATCGCAAACAAGCAAAATTGGATCAAAATCGCTGAAAACAATTTTCGAAGAAAAAGACGAAAGCAAATTTTGCAAATCAGTATGAAAAAATTTTCTTTACAATGAAAACTAAGAAAAATTTAACAAGCCAGTGTGAAAATATCAGCAAACAAACATACATGCATATGAACTTTCTGACCTGTTCATCGACCACTTAGCTATATATACATGATGTTTTTGGATGTCAAATAGACAAATGGATCTTGTTATGTAAAGTCAGAAATTTATTCGGCTGAAGAGAGTTAACTTTGGACTTGAAACACATGTAATGACACAAATACAATTATGGACACTTAATGTATTATACAAAAGCTAAATAATATTGATGATAATAATAATAACAATAAATCTACACTTTAAACAAAACATTCACAGCTTCTTATACTTTTTTCACCTGTACCAATTTCTCTCACTGGAACAACCCCTATTTCTGTTTTCAATATATATATATATATTGTCCTATGTTGGGGGCATGACTTAGTTTCATGCATTATTCAATCACCAGGTGCATTTTTCAAACTGACAGTTTAATAGATTTGAATTTAAGTTTACTCAATGTTCATGGCAGTTAAATCTTATAAAGTTAGGTTACTGTTTTTTAATAACAAGAGAAAAAGTTTGGATATATTAAGACTATATTTAGATAAAAAATTAAAATTTTAATTAGAATTTTAAAAATTAAAAATATTAAAATGCAGGGAGATGAAATCAAGGGGTGTAATTCATAATTATTAATAGTAATATTTACGGGGAAAGAAAGAAAGAAAGAA
Source organism: Ascarosepion bandense (assembly GCA_037127315.1). Taxonomy (NCBI): domain Eukaryota; kingdom Metazoa; phylum Mollusca; class Cephalopoda; order Sepiida; family Sepiidae; genus Ascarosepion; species Ascarosepion bandense. The sequence continues at coordinate 170,485 of JBBBDQ010000910.1, read as the reverse complement.
AGAAAGAAAGAAAGACAGGGGGAAGGGAGTGAGGAAGAAAGAGAGAATGAAAGAGGTAAATGCATAGAGGAATCTATATCAATTGGGGTCTAAGAATTTAAGTATTTTTTTCTATGACAGCATGTGGTCATTAAATCACCTTTTTTGTTTAGTAGATTAGGGTTATTTATATGATTTAAGATGACTACTTTTTCTAGAAGGCATAAGTTACATTTATCTCCTTTTCATTGTAAAATTTGTATTTAGCGATGATATTCCAGGTAATAATTGGGTTCTTGTTATTGTTTTTTTTTTTATTTCAGATAATAGATGGATAAAGTAGTGCTTTTGCTGTATTGTTGTTTAAAGACAGCATGTGATTGTTAAATCTCATCTTTCATATGTTAATGGTCAACCCAATGTAAAATTTCATCATTGGAATGAATTCAAGCTTTATAAACAATACTTTTGAACATAAATTAGCCATTCAATGGGCAAATCTTATTTTTCCAGCAGTTGCAATTATTTTTTGAAAGGACATTATTGTTAGAAGTAGAGTAACTGATATTATTTATGTGGGCCAAGTATTTATTTGATATCAAATCATTATGTTGTGAAATATATTTATCTATGTTCTTAATACAATTATATTTGGCTTTGACATTGCTTTTGTTGAAAATCTTTTAGTATTTAATTTAAAATTTTTAATCAGCTTATTGTAATTAATTCTTTTACTATTAAAAAAAAACTACTGGAATTCTATTTATTATTTTCAACAGGGTTTGGGAAAGAAAAAGCTGACTGGCCCCAAATCTCACTCTCCAGAGAACTTGGTAGCATGGATGCCTGATGAGGAATACCTGAAACGAACAGGGACTTTCAGGTCAACATATCAAAGATCATTTCGACAAACAACTCCAAAAGGCAAATTCACACCTAAATTTTTGCAACGAAATATTCCAACAACCCCTTTCTATGATACTAGCACATCAGTAACAACTTACCAATTGGATCATAGCGGGGCAAGTTCTTACAGTCAAATCTTGAAACCGCACATGTTCAATACTTGTATGAAGATGAGTCAGTGTATGCGAATTGCCCGTCCTCTGACAGCACCACCTACTTTCAAAGAAAGTGTTGCCTCTTGTTTGCAGTGGTCTGCTCCATCTCCGCTTCCATCATGGTCTCAGCAGAAGGAAACTTGTAATAATTTAAGTCTTCCCTTAAATGTAAACAGCCATTAATAAAAGCTACAAAGCAAAATCAATTTTCTTTATTTTCTTATACAATTTGTCTCTTTTCTTCTCTCTTTTTGTCAAAATAAAAGAAAATATGCCAAAATGTGGTTAATGCTTTTGGTCTCCACTATAATAAAGGCCGTTGTATATACAACAACATACACACACACAAATATATATATATGTATATGTGTGTGTATATATATATATATATATATATATGTATATGTGTGTATATATGTATAACATATTTGTGTATATATGTATATATGTATGTGTGTATATATGTATTTATGTGTGCAAATTTTCTTTTTAGCTATTTAAATGCTCTTTTTTATAATATTCATTAAATTTTTATATTTTTTATATATATATGTGTGTGTGTGCATATGTATACTGTACATATATATGTTTGTGTGTGTGTATGTATATGCATACATATGTGTGTGTACACATATATATATTGTGTGTGAATTTTTGTATATGTGTGTACACCTATATATGTGTGTATGCACATGTATGTGTATATACGTATATAAGTGTGTATGGAATTGAATGTATGTGTGTGTGTATGTGTATGTATGTATATATGTATTCATAATCGAAGAATTGTGTGTGTGTGTGTGTGTGTGTGTGTGTGTGTGTGTATGTATGTGTGTACTTCTATATATATGTATAATTGTAAATGAAAATTTTTTTATTTTTTTTTTTACCTAGCGGTGTCTTTATTTAGTTTAAATCAAATGACCAAATTTAAAAAAAAAAATATTTTATTTTAAATCCTATATCTTTTTATTCCCTTTAAAAATAATTATACCTTTTTAAGTAATGGCCTTTTTCTAATACTTCAACGTTTTTGGGAAGTTAGATTTTTGAATATGTCCAGCGTCTGTAATATATAAAAATTTTTTTTTCTTTTCTTTTTCCCTCCCTTCCTTTCTTTATCTCTCTTATCTCCCACCTTTTTTCCGTGTTGCTTAACCTTACATCAATTCAACACGCCGTCCGTTAATTCTAAGTTACAATTTTCTTTCTTTTTTTGCGAACCCAGACGATGTCAATTTTTTCTTTTCTTGTTTATTTGATTTTATTTTGTTTTATCTTTTTCTTTTTCTTTTTTAATTTCTTTGCAAATCTCTTTAAAAAGGAAAAGTAGACAAATTTTTCTCCAGTTTCTGAAAGGATTTTTCTGTTGCTGAGGTGATGTGTTATCCCCCGTGGGGATTTTCATATCGAAATGATCATCCAACATCATTGAATTAATCCTTTTTTAATTTAATTTATATATATATATATATATATATATATATATATATATCCTTCCTGCTATGTTCATGAAAAGAGACAATAGCAAGCTAGTGTCGGCTCAGTCCACAACAGTGAGGCAGCATTGGCTCAGTTCATTCTCTTTACTACCAGTTATTAAACTTTACTACCAGTTATGAAAGCTCTTACCATGAGTTTGCACTTTAACAATACCTTATTTTATTTTTTTACAATAATTATGTCATTGAGAATATATATATATCCTCTCTATTATAATAAAAATTGTGTGTGTGTGTATATATATATATATATCCCTCATGTCATGTTCAAGAGTTTGAATTATTTTTTTTTATTATGTTTTAATGTAAAATACTCAATAATTGGTACATCAATATATATGTTGTTGTCATTTTAGACAGCCTATCAGTATAAATATTTTTTATGGCAAGGATCCACTCATATACAATAAACTTTAAAAACAAATATAATAATTACGCTTCTGTTGCTTTTCATCATCACCAAAATTAATCAACATTAATTTTAATATTAGTCCTATTATTTTTATCTCCTAAGTCAACAGAAAATATATCCCAAGTTACTTAGCAATTGTCAATGAGCTTCTAGTGAAATTGCAAAGAAAATCACTAAATATAGCAATTATAATAAATATACACCAATGTCACAAAGGACAAAAGCAGAAATAAATTTCATAAATTTACAACATACTATATAATACCAAAAAAACCAATGGAAATAAGAGGAAATTATCATGAGTAACTTAAATGCAAATGTAGGAAAGAAACAATATAATGAAATAACAAGTATGGACTTGGGTTGTACAAAGAACTTGGAGAAAAATGGGTTCATTGATACACAGCAAATAACTAAATACTAACCAACACTGGGTTTGAATAACAACCAGGTCATTTGTAGATATGAATATGAATAAGAAACAAAGAAACAGAAGAAGTAAACAATTCAGGAAGTTGATTGAATGTGTTAAAACAAACTAATTGTGGTTGTGCACACATCCCAGTGCTATAAAAACTAAAAAGAAGTTTAAAAATATCACTCCAAGGGTAATCTTGAATAAAATTACAAAATTAATTTTTTTCTAAACAAATAGTTTGTTGTTCATAAGATATTTAAATCAGGCTTTCTAATACATGGTTTACTTAGAAACAAGCATAATTTATATTATTATTATGATAAAAAGTTTTTTATATAAAATGTTATTTTTGAAAATAAGTTTTTTGTTACTTCTAAAAACAAAATGATGTTTGCAAGACAAATCTTATTGCTTAATTGACAAAAAGGAACGATTACTGCTTAATTGACAAAAAGGAACAAAATTTGATTGTTTCTAAAATCTGACTGTTACTACTTTTCATGTTAATGCAAACTAAAGATTAAAAAAAAATTAAAGAAATTTAAGGCAACTCATAAACTACAATACAACTCCAGAAAGACTCAATTTGTAGATAAATATATGCTGATGTAATTTAGGGCAATTAGAAATGCTTAGAAGAGTTTGGTAACTCAAGTTCTAATATTGGCAAAAAAGTCATTCTGAAGGAAAAGAGACATGAGAAAAAAAGAAATGGATGATAGATGAAAAATAAGCAAAAAGATAGTGAGTAATATCAAAGAATTATAGAAAATTTTTTCTCTTTATGGTGTAGCCACATATCTAAAAATACCAGTCTACTAGGACAGCTAGATAATCCTTTTTGCAGACATCTGCTCAGGCACACTTGTGTTTGTTCAACACCCACAGACCTCACTGGATTTTACTGCAACTATGCTGAGTGGACCTTAATTACTGTTCCTGGAAGAAAGCATGATCAACAGTTTGAACAAGGCCAGCACACTCAAACCCTTGATCACGAGGGCTTGTGATTTTGTGCTAGCAAAACCATTGATCAAGGATTGTCTACCCAATTTCATTCAGCGTGCCTGGATCAACTCATGGTATGGTTTTCAGGCACTTTCCAAAGGTGCCGCGTGGTGGGATCACCTCCTTCAGACCGATAACATCAGGAAGTCACTTTCCTGACAGATCAACCATGGTGAGAATTGAACCCAGACATCATGATCAGAAAGTGAACATTCTAACCACTTGGAAATGTGCCCACACCAAATATAGGATGTTAATCAGACAAATACAATCAAGCAATATGATTCAATAAGAAGCGTGTATAGATAGAAACACTATCGATCATAGGTATAAAAGGCATGTATAAAAAAGGCGAAAGAAATAGGGTGAAAAACATATTCTTTGACAAGCTGCATAAAGTCTACGATGAGAAAATTTATAATAGAAAAAAAATGGATGATAAAACTAGATTGAATACATATGAAATCTCAGATTTTCTCCATTTTCCTATCAGTCATAGGGATATAATTTTAGTTTCTATGTTGTTTTCAAATTTATCTGTTGTGTCCATAAGAACCGTACATAAAAGTGCTTTTTTTCCTGGTATGTGGCTTATTGGCAGATCATATCATTGAATTATGATTATGCATTGTGATCAAGGTGGGCAGTCATTCAGAGCCACTTCAAATATTGTTACCATAAGCTTGTGGTATGTATTTACACTGTCTGTCAGTACTTTGTTTTTTATGCAATGATAGAGTGCTTGCCTACAGCGTGGGTGGTTGTGAGTTTGATCCCCAACCAGGTCATACTTTAAAAATGGTTCTCCATGCCTCCCTGCTGAGCACTCAGCAACAAAGTTTAAGTGGAGAAATCCAGGGATAGGAGTCGCAGTCACCTCTACCGCAAGGTAGCAGCAAAAGAAAAGGGAGCCTTCACGTCACCTTTGACTTAGCGGCCAACCAACTTACTTACTAAGTTACAAATGATATTGTGTTTTCTTTTTTGTCTATTTTAAAAAACAGTGGTAAAATATTGAATTAACTTTACCTAATTTAATTAAGATCTATGCTAAAATTGTAAATAAATAACATTTTTCATTAATTTTGCAGTCAAAAAGTTGCATTTTGTTTTCTTCTATTTGTGGGTGACAATAAAATTAAAATTCAGCTTATCTTTTTAAAATACCTTCAAAAATAGAAATTATAGAAAAAATAAAATTTTATAATCAATATGTTCATTATTATGAAGAAAAGTACCACAGAAAAATATTAAATTTAATATTGACACTTTTTTGTCAATTTCACACTGGAAAAATTGTTTTTTATAATTAAGACTAAATTAAAATATTACAAGATCAAGGCCAATGAAATATACAAACTTTATATTTATTTCAGTGTCTAAATAATAAATGTAAATTAATCCGAGAGTAAAGGGTGAATATTTCTTTTTAAAAAGACTAAATTGTTTACAAGGATTCCAGCAAAAAAACTTTCATTATCGTGTGTTAAGCTTAAAATCATTGGCCCACTGTCGGACAGGCACATACTTTCTTGGTCTTATTTTTGCTGGGCATATTTTGGGTTTGGTTTTCATTTTATTTAAAAACTTCTTAAGTCCTGGAAACATTCATTTATATATATATATGTAAATATTCTCAGATGCAATCTGTAGAAAAGACAACATGAATAAAAAAGAGACAAGCGGAAAACAGTACTTAGTTTTAACCAATGCGTTTCATCATCTGACTTTTTAAAGACTGGTGACAAAAAGCATTGATTAAGACTAAATAGGTTTCATCTTGCTTCTATTTTCTTCCTATATATAAATATGTATAACAATATACCAGTGGAAGACATTAAATCACCACTTCTGAAGGCATGAAAGAACAAAAAAGTGCTCAATACATTCAGGAGAAAGTAGGGTGAAAATATACTCACAAAATGGAGGAACAGACACCAAGCTACTCGGGTTTCAACCATTAGGTATTGTCAAGCACAGGTGAGAAAACTCCAAAAAGTTACTCCCAAAATACACCAACACCAGAAGAGTGGGAGGAAAGGAGAAGGGGGAAAAATACACATTGGAAGCAGAAACAGAACTCGTTCTTTTCCAAAGAGGGGGAGGAGATTGACAAAAAATAGAAACTCATCTGGCTTTGAATGTGCCCAGGATTTCCTTTTTAAGATGCCTACACTTTCACATTATTTCATTATGCCTGTTTAACAAGGTGCCTTTGTTTTTCTATGTTATTATTGCCAATTTCTCTTCCTGGCACAACGTGCAACAAATATCTCTACGATTCTTTCTGGCTTTGACCTTTTTTAAGATGCTCCACTTCACATATGGGTTTCTCCCATAAAGTTCCATAAACCTCCATACACAGTTCGCCAGCCTTGTATCACTTCTGTGGCTTTCCAACATGAACAAAGAGGTATGGTTGTAAAAGCACTTTTTAAATGGCCCCTCAGTACAGCTGATGTAAACTTTCTTGATATCACCATATATATGTATATATTTAACGCACTCACACTAGCCACTGAACAAATGCTCTTTTATGCCCATTTCTAATCAGCCAATGATTTGGCAGTAATTTCGTAAATATAGACATTTAAATATGGTCATGGTGTACCATTGAATTTCATTTCATACATTAGCATGGAAAAGAAAGGTGATTTTGATCTCAGCATTATTGGTGCCTGACAGGTGAATTTGAGTATTTCAAAAACTGCTAATCTGCTGGAATTTCTACACAAAATTTTCTCTAGGTTTTACAGAGAATAGACAGAAAAAGAAAAAAATCCAGTGGGTGGCAATTCTGTGGGTGCAAATAACCTTGTCGATAGTAAAAAAAATGTTCAAACTGTTTCAAGCTTATAGAAAATCAACAATAGCTCGAATAACCATTCTTTATAACAGAGATATTCAGATCATCATCTCTGAGTGCACATGAATCTAACAGAAACAGAAAAGACTATGTTGCTTGGTTCAATCATTCTTGATCTCTGCTGTGACATTCGGATGATAAGGCCAGAATTTGGTATAAACAACATCAAAATATAGATTCATTCTGTAATGTATCAATGATTCAGGTTGCTAGTTGTCATGTAATGGTATGGGGAATATATTATTAGCATATATTGGAACCCTTGGCACTAATAAAAGATTGATTCAATGCTGCAGCCTGTCTAGATATTGTGACTAAACATTTGCCTTATGATGACAGTGCACAAATTCTATGCTGACTATTTCCATCACGATAGTGCATTGTATTACAAATCTATTCTTGAATCTACTGCGTATACTGCCACTGTTTGTTTGAAGCTCTCACCTACTAGCTGAAAAATGGTACCATGTATTAGCCTAAAATGTTGCTGTCAGAATGGTAAAATAAAAGAACTTAACACAATAGTTTTATTGTACGAGTCAAATTTTAAAACTGAATTATTTCATAAACTTTGCTAATTTTCAAACAGTGCTGTTTTCAGCTGATCTCATGATCAAAAACAAAATATATATGTAATGTTTGACACATAAATTTTTAAATATGATTCATGGATGTACCTTCTTCATATTTATTTAATTTATTGTTCAATAACAACACACAGTGCAAAACAAATTTTTAAAAAAGTTTGCTGAATTGTAATTGGACGTAATCTCAGATAATCTGAATAGTAACACAATTTTTCAACTAATGGGATTGCATGATTATATACAATTTCTATGAAAAGTTTGAAAGCTACTTTTTCTTTTGCATAATATATGACCTGAAATTTGAGCATCTGAAGTCAGTTAGGGGTCCACACCATGAATTTTTCAATAACCCAAGCTCTTACACAAGTGGTGGACTTCCCCACTCATTTCTCTGATAACCCTAATGGAAGTGACTCTTTACTAGACCTCTGTTTCACTTCCATCCCAGACTCTTGCACTACCAGGCAGCTCTGCCCGATCGGAAACTCTGACCATGCCGTAGTTTCCGTCAACATCTCAATCCACCCAAGAAACCCAGACCAGCAGAATATCCTACTGCTACCAAAGAGCAGACTGGGATTTGTTCTGAGACTTTCTCTGTGACGTCCCCTGGAACAACGTCTTCGGTCTTCTCGTCAAAGACTGTGTGTCCGAGGTCTCCTCTTGGGTTAAGGCTGGCATTGATGCTTTCATCCCTGTCAGGAAATTCCAGCTTAAATCAAATTCGTCTCCCTGGTTCTCGCCCACTTGCTTGGCCGCCATTGCCCACCGGAACCATTTCTTCCAGCTCTATCAAAGCCACTCGTCAAACCAAAACAGGCGCCTTTCCGCCTCAGCTCATAATAAGTGTAAAAAAATACTAAATGAAGCTAAGCTGGTGTTTGCAGCCAGAATGAAGCAACGCATAGAATCCTCTAAGTTCGGTGCCAAAGATTACTGGCGAGTCTGCAAAAACGACCCCGACCCTATGTAATCCCCTGCGCAATAGTGGTAGTGGAATGCCTTGCTTGGGGTGAAACAATTTAAAAAAAACAAAAAAACAGTAAAATCAGTTATTGAAAATCGCCTGAAGACATCACTCATGGTGGAAACCTAGGTAGCATAATAACTCATTTAAACATATATATATATATAAAACCACTATTTACGAGCACTTTATCCTATAGAACACCTAAAAACTATATTTCTTCATATATATATTTATAATAATTTAAGCTGAGTTCCCAAATAATTATTTTTATATTTTCCTACAAGACAGCTCTTGGTCATCCTAGCTATTTGAACGTGCTCAATGACACCCTAACTGACCAAAGAATGCAACTGCAGGGACAAAAATAAATGTCCACTTCAAGGACTCTGCAACACAAAAGAAATAATTTACAAGGCAAAGGTACATGACCCAAATGGCCAAAATAAAATATATTTGGGCTCAACCAAAGACACCTTTAAGACCAGGTGGTTTAATCACAGGTCTACATTCAAAATAGAAAAATTTAAAAAATGTACAAAATTGACTAACCATGTGTGGAAATTAAAATCAAAATATAGAAAAGACCCAGACATAATGTGGAGCATTGTAAAAACAGCCAAGTTTTACAATGGTGGAAAAATATGTAGATTGTGCCAAGAAGAAAAATTAGAAATTATGCTATTCCCAAACAAAAATGAACTGTTAAATGAAAGAACGGAAATTATGACTAAATGCAGCCACACTAAGATGTATCTCTTAGATTCATACAACCATAGATGAAAACACCATAATTTGTTTGAATTAAAAAATTGCACGTTCAAAAATTCCCTGCCACATGAGTGTTCTTAAAAAGAAAAACGGTAAAATCAGTTATTAAAAATCGCCTGAAGACACCACTCATGGTAGAAACCTGGGTAGTGAAATAACTCGTTTAAAAATGGAAAATATTCAAAAGTCCTACACTATAACTGTATCAAACACTTTTTAATACAAATGTGTACTGGTCTAACCTTATTATGACAAAAAACTAAGTATTAAACAATCAATATATAAATATATATATATATAGCATTCAGTGTACTAACATTCAAATATACTAACTTTTTAACAACATTCTATTGTGAAAACTCACAATTCATTCTTAGATTTGCCTGTTTAGCATCTTGAATGCTAAATTTAATGCTTTCAATGATGTTCAGTGTGAGATTTTAGTGATGCAATAGAAACATTTTTTTTTTTTACTTTAAGCAAATGTTGACATTAAAATTAATGAAAATTTGTTGTTATTAATGAATCTGTTAAGAAAAAGTTGATCATTACATGTTCTGCATGTACTGTTCATTTTTTTTTTGTAAAAGTAAAGAAGTCTTTTTGCAGCGTGTTTATTCAATCTTCTGCAAAGACTTGTATGCCTTGTATAGTTGCATTTACTGGTTATTGACAGAAATCTCAAAGTATTAATCGTAAACAAGGTTTTATCTGACAACAAATGGTCTGCTTGGAGCTTGGTATGATGCAGTGGTTTCCAAATGATGCAATGAGCCTCATAGGTGCAATGAAAGAAGATAGCAGGTGAGGCAGAATGATTTTCAAACAGATTTTAAAAGATTTAGAAACAGTTTCAAAAAATTCATGTAAAAAATAAATATGATTTCAAAATTTAAAATATTATGATTACTTGTAATTGCATGTATGAGTCCTAGTATAGTTTAAAATAATTATTGACCACTTTTATCCTTGTGATATTTTTGCATTATATCAAATATTAAGACTATAATAATTAGGGTCTGCAAATTGGAAAAGAGAATTATCAGTGATAATGTTCTGACTTTGAATTCGTGGTAATCTTCCTTTAACTCTGTTTTTTATTTTTAAATGTATTTTTTATCACAAAATTTGGTGAGGTGCGAGCAAATTTTCATTCCAAAAAAAAGATTTCATTCCAGAGAAAAAGATTTGGGAACCACTACTGTAAGGGTTCTGAACAAAGAATTCAATATGAAAATTTCAGTACTAGAAGACTTGGCATCTGATGAAATTCAGTTACTTCAAGAGAGTTCTGTCTTTAAACAAATTTAAATTGTTGAGACCTTTGTAATCCTGACATTAGACAAATTCTAAGTCTGAGTATTTGAAGGAAAAGCAAAGATGAAATTACCAATCAAAAGCATACAAAGAATCTTTGAATCAACCATAGATGAACAAAGTGTCATTCTGATGACAATCCAGAAATTGAAACAATATTATCATCTAGAGAAAAATTCAAAGTCAAAGCACTTTTGATATTTTACTACTCAGTCTTGTAACTAAAATTCCACTCTTCCTCCCTACTTTGAGCCCATTTCAAGAATGTCCCGAGAAGAAACAGTAAAAATGAGACACTTGGTAATAGAGCTAATGATACAATTCAATAATATTGAGAATCCAAGAAAGAATGTAGGAAGGAACTGAGGTGGTAAGATGAGTTGTTCAGAGCAATGTAGTCTGAGACAGCATATAGTGTTTTGTTACCACAGTACAGAAAATGTATTGTTTTACTTCTCTTTGTTTGGCTCTTTTGTAGCTTAGGTATTTTTTTTTAAACTGATCACTGTTTTGGCAACATCCGGTTGGCCAATACTACCCCACCAGAACACTTAAAAGCATTAGCACATGGTTTATAGTTTCATCATCCTCCAAATCTCACACCCAATGTTAACCATCACCAGTTTATAACCTTTAATACCTTTTCTCTCTACATTTATCTATTTTATTATTATGTTATTTGAACATTTGCTTAAAGTAACCATATTTTTGTGTATCTCTCAAAGCAGAATTCTTTCAACGAGTGTCCACTGTCCACATACACTATTATTAAATGTAACTTCTGTTCCATGAACTCACTGCAATAGTGAAATGTATTCCTGTAGAAAGCTTTCTAGGTACCTCCAATTTTTCCTGATAATTCGCAATACCTAAGTTTTAAATAAAAAAAGCTTTAATTTTATCTTTAACTGAAAGCTAAAAGATTAAATTTATTATTTCCAGTAAGTAAAACACTCTGGTGTATTTCAAAATAGAAATTACATTGACTGGAATCTCAACTTTTCCAGAGTTTTCAAAAGTTATTTTTTTGCATCCATTTTGACAAGTTTGTAAACAAAAGTTAATGCTCAGTTTTAAAAATCTTGCAAAAATAAAATATACGTCTGTGACATGTTATTTTTTTGAAAATTAACAAATTTAAAGTTAAATTAATCTGATTTGCACAAGTATTATTTATAGCCTGAAATTTAGAAAAAAAAGTATTTCTAAGTCACAAAGATGCAAAGTGATTGATGACAACCAGATGTGGTGATACACTATGTATAGTTGACCACAATTTACATAATTGTCCAAATGTTTTTCCTGTAAGGGGAATAAACCATGAAACACGTGTAACAAAAAATACCATAGTAACAAAATTTTTTAAAATATCAAAATAAAAATTATTTTAAAAATCTTTTGGCTTGAAGATTTGTATTAAACTTTCAAATTTTCAATTAGTAAATATAGTCTTCACTCAATAATCTGTAACAAAGATTTGAAGAATTTTCAAAATATTTTTGAAATTTTATAAATTATAAAAAAGACAAAATGAAAATTCTTAAGAATTCAATTTTTTTTTCTTTAGACTATAATGTCCTTATATATATCTTAAAAACAATAAAAAGCTTATCTAATTAAATAAGGTTATAGTTTTAATGTATTTTTTATTATTCTATCAGAGCATATTTTTGGAAAAATGTCCAGCTGTTTAAAAAAAGAAAAATAGATTTACATTCCTCAAGGAGTCCTGCATTTAATTAAAACAAATTTTCAATACACAATTCAGTTTCTTAAAATTTCAAGAATTTACGTAGAGGTGAGGGTGGGGTAACAGTTGTAAAAAAAAAAAAAAAAAAAAAAAAATTTTTTTACCAAGATTTTCTAAAAATAATTTTATTCATTTGTATATATGTCCTGAAAGTTTCATTAAAATCCAACAATTTTATTTTTGCAAGAATTTCCAAATAATGTCTTTCATTGGGGGAAAGAGCTGCATAATATTGCATTATCTATAGTAAACTCTGGTAACAATTTGAGGTTATTCACTGAATAAAAAAAGAACTTAAAAAATAAAGATTCCTTACCAAAATTTCAAACGTGTTAGAAAGGATTAAAGATTAAAAAAAGATTACTTTGATGTTCTCTCTTAATAACAAACATTTTGATAGGAAAAAATTTTTTTTTTAAGTTTAGGGCCTTTTTTCTTCATACTCTGCTGTTTTTTTCAGTGAATTAGTGGAGGTACCTACTTTATACATATTGATATAAACAAAGAATCGGCTCCATTTCTTTACCCATTTAGACAAACGATCTTACCCTCTGGCTCAACTACTTTTGTCATATCTTGTGTTATCATTGCTTGTGCAGATTTTCAGGGTAAATAATCTCATTTACCTTTTCTAGTTTTATCCTTTTGGCTTTTAATAAACCTGCTGATGAATGGGACTTTGTCTTCAGAGTCTTAACAGCCTTAAGGTATTTGTCTGTCTGAGATTAAACATACACATGACACAGGTGCATACTCTCAGGGCCAGAACCATGAAAGTAGAGGATATAGACTAGAAAAAGAATCATTTGTGTCCAGAGGTTTCATGAAGTCTTCTCTCCCAGTTTTACCTCATCACACAACATTTGATATTTAAGGTAAACATAGTTCAGCAGTTTTTCTTACCTGACTGGCCTTGTATTACTTTAGGTTTTGATTAAAAATTAGATTTTTTAAAAAGTCAATGTTTAATACTGCTTCCCAAGATAAATATTTAACCAGCTCAAAACAGTTTTCTACCAATGATTAATAAAATTTTAACTAGCAAGAAGTGGAGTTGTCTATTGTTAAAATCAGTTAGTTAATTGCTATATGTGATAAATGCTTGGGCAATCAGGTCTCTTTCGGTTCATGAATAACTAGTAAGTTACCATTTCTTTCTGTGGTAGACTGGTTGCCAACCAAAACTTTTTGCAGTAGACTGGCTGCCGATGCAGAAAGAAATAGTAACTTACTGCGGTAGACTGGTTGCCAACCAAAAATATAGAACTGAATCTGTCCTGTTATTTAACCCATAGCTGGAGTGAGAAGAGAGATTAAAACCTTACCCAAGGGTATTTGTGTGTAAGTGAATGAAACAAATTTGACTGGAATTTGAGCTCGGGTCTCCAGATTTCCATTCCAAGCATCACAATGCATATTAAAATAATCATCTAATATTGAAAAATTCTTTAATAAAAATAATGTATATTTTAATGGTAATGAAAAATTTAAGATAAAAGAAAAGTCAAAAGTCAAATTTATAAAATAAACACTTGCAATTTTATTATACATTGGACACAACCAGAGAATCATGGTAGGGTGGAGGGGAATAATGGTATGTGCATCAGTAACTTGCACAGACATGGCATGCACAAAAACAATAGAAAAAAAAAAAAAGAAAGAGAATATGAACAGATATTGTTAAATGCCACCATATTGCATAATAGCATGGTACTATTTTTTCAAAATTAGACATGTACATACAAATGTTATTAAAATGTACTAATATCATTTAAAAGTGTTGATTTAATAACATATTTAATGTAGTAAAATAATTTAAAAAAAAAAAAAAAAATCAGTAACTGTTAACGTAACCTTAAGGGAACAGCAGCCACTACTGCATCCAGAGAAAGAAAACAACAATAACAACGCTATTCATTTTTCATTGCTATTTTGGGCCATAAATTTGTTTTGCTGTGGAAATAAAATTCTATGTATACTTGAGAAGAAAAATTACACAAAATGCTTTGATTAATTAATTTGAGCACTGGACAAATAAAATAAATTGGTCAATCAACATAAACCAGCAAAAAAAAAAAAAAAAAAAAAAAAAAAAAGTTAAACTTTACTGAACAGCTTTTAACTATCAATAATAGAGCTCAACACCAAACAATATTGTTGCTGTAAACATCCATTTGAATTTTATCATTTTTAGAAAGTGATAATTCTATTTGGTTTACCAAATAGCTTATATGTCACTGTAGATTCTATGCAACTATACATAGGAACAATGAAATAGAAATTACATTAACTAGTAATTTCAGGTCATCATTGGCTTATGTTTTGTCTTTCTCATATTTCAGTTATTAGAACAGATCAGTGGTTCCTCTGTTGATCACCAGGTTAATTTATCCAGATGTACACAAATTTTTTTTAAGCATAAATCCAAGTACAAAACTCAACTGGATTTTATAGAAAAAACAAGTACTGTATATTTCTGTGTATAAGATGAGCTTTAGATAATCAGGGTAATAAAAAAATAACAAATTTTCATGACTTTATCCTATACCTGTAGTATATGATGACTGCTTTTTATCGAAAGATATCATTTGAAATGTTAATGTTTTAACATTTTTTTTTATTCAGTTTTATTATTGAAACATTAGTGAAGGATAAAAGTTGTTGTGAACGTAATCATAACTCAATGTTTACATTTTCTCAGCTCATCTTGCATAAATACAAGTTAATTTCATTGATATGGAATCATTCTTCAAATAGGCAATTTATTATGAAGTTATGCCAGTAATATATACAGTAGCAATTGTTTTATTACTTTTATTATCAGTTTATTTGATAATGTGAATATTT